>CAACVS010000313.1:0-63497 GCA_900660405.1 Pseudo-nitzschia multistriata | reverse complement strand
GAACGGGCGATGAGCAGACTGATGGATATTGATTTTTTGATTGATTACAAGCACGATACGAACGGTAGAGTAAGTACAGTACAGTAAGTACCGTACCATGTACCGTACGGTACGATTGATACAGTAGTTGTCTACAATAATACTGTTGACTGTTGACGACTTTCTGTATCCACTTGCTTCCTGCATGTGTACGTATGGTACTTGGTACCGTACGAACCTTACGAGTGGTCGTCAACGGGTACGAGAACTGTATTTGTTTTTCTGTTTTTTTTTTTTACCCAAGGAAAGAAATATCTCACAATTTTCGACGATAGCCACAACCGAAGAAACTGTACAAGTATCATCGCACAAACACCACCACCGATACACACGCAAACTCTCTTCGTCAACACACCTACGTCTCAAAAAACGCAATGCCTGCAATCTATCTTATCAGTGGYGGTGCCCGCTCCGGAAAATCTGGTTACGCACAGGAGTTGTGCGAGTATCTCTCCCCAAATCCGATCTACCTGGCGACCTCGACGGTCTTCGAAAATGACAACGATTTTGCACAACGCGTCGAAAAACATCAGCGAGACCGGGGCGATCAATGGATTACGATCGAAGAGCCACTGGAACCCAGCAAACACCTGGAGAAAATGAAGGGGCGGGTTGTCCTCGTGGACTGCTGCACCCTTTGGTTGACAAATTACATGATGCAGGAAGGCCTCTTTTCCCTCGACGAAAACGAAAACGACAAGCTGAAAAAAAACGGATCAGCCCAAGACGCTGCGGAGAGGGCACTCCGAAAGATTGAAAAAGAGGTGAGCACATAAAATTTTCAATCCTCAGGCACGACGGGGGGTCACGCTTTGCTTAATTCCAATTTTTAGGATTGTCATCGTTTTGCATTCGAAATGGCAAGGATTGCAAGGACTGCTACCATAGCATCTTTATGATTCCTTGAATTCTCATCGCACTGATTGTCTACTGTGGACCTTGTGAATCGCAAATTAAATTCTCCTTGCAACCCGCAGTTCGACAAAATGACGGAGCCATGGGACTGTACCTATGTGATCGTAACGAACGAGGTGGGATCGGGTACCCATGCGCACGACCACGTGACACGGAAATTCGTCGATGCACAGGGATGGTTCAACCAGTACGTTGCCAAGCGGGCCGAGGCCGTCGTGCACATGGTTTGCGGGGTCCCGAACATCGTCAGGGGCCCTCTGAGCAAACCGTCGCTGTCGACCGCGGTTCGAGCGAGCGGGGGGCTCGCGGCCCCGACACTCCACGAGGCGCAGCGGGCCGACATGTTGGACCACTACCTCTCGAAGAGGAGCATCGCCATGGACCCGAAGGGGTACTTCAAGTTTCGGATCGACAGAGACAAGAAGGTGATTTTCGCGTCGTACCATTCGTGCATAATCAACGAGAAGGGCGAGTTTTTCGACCTGCACGGGAACCGCTTGACGTGCCACGGGAAATCCCCCGAGCCCGTCCGGACCTGGGAATGCCGAACGGCCAAGGAAYTGACGACGGAGTTGCTGGAAAAATGGGACATGGCCGACAAAGTACTAAGCGTTGGCCACGGTGGGTACATCGGAAGGGAAGCCCAGAAGGCCGAGGATGCCTTGTACAGCGGGAGRGACTACCGACAAGACTAGAGAACGTATTAAAATAAATATTTACAAAGTGTTGTATATGTTGCGTGGTAATTATTGCGGTTGACAATGTTGTATCGTGCTATTATGTTTGTTAGCATCCTTTCCGGAACGAAATTCGTTGAACCTACAAGTTTTTACAGTATTTGTTTACAAGCCATCAATTCCATTCTTAGTAAATGCAAGAGACCTTATCATTCCACTATGTTTTTCTATGGCATCTTCCGTGTGTCTTGCGTGTACCACCCAAAAAATTGGGATTGCAAATTTTGGTGCGTAGGATTTCTGTTCCTCCTTCGTTGCTGCCTCCATCGATCCAAACTGATGTTGCGCCGGTAAACTACGGCGGAGTCGATTGGTTAGAGGTGTATGCGCACTACAGTAAGTGGAACACGGCACTTCTGTCTAGSTGTTTTCTAGGAATGGAACATTCGTGCCGTGAAGTTTCTGCCGTCTCTCGTTGATCCGATTTCCACACGACTGGTGAGAGGCTGTCTCTTTCCTGCCGAGCTGTTACTGCGCTGATCAATCACGAATCGCGCAAGTGCATAACGGTTATAGTGGTATAGAGAGAAGGCAAGCAGCGTCGCTGAAACGAAACCCCTATCTCTCTCTCTCACACACACGCAACAGCTAGTTGTGGTTTTCCACAAGCCGGGCATCGCGGTCTCCTTGGACGACGGATTGTTCTTTCTTCCATTTGCGAAACAACACTTTGGAAGCAACGAACAACTGCTTTCGTTGGAGAGTCCTTCATGTTTTGGTGGAATCGGGTGGCTCGGAGGGATCAGCTGCCGTGGCATTTCGTTCGCGCCATGGAATTACCCGGCGTCGAGGTTGTCACGTGTCGTGGACGATTCACTTGGAGGAAGGAATCCACCTCACCAAGCCATCCACAAAGCACCCAACTTAACTTCTTGCTTTCGGACACTGCCTTCGTTTCGAATGGATGGTTGAAAACACCTCGGACTTCCTTTTGTACGAATCGTAGCTCCGACGAAACAAAGCCATGGGCAATGCCAAACCCGTGCCACCGAGACCAAAACCCGTCGAGATTTCCAGCGGAGAAACGATCGCAAGGCCTTTCCTATGGTGGCGTAGTTCTTTTGCCAAACAAACCAACCAACGAAACGGGGCGAGCCAGGAAATCGTCCCATGCTGCATGGCGTGGCGTGGCGTTCGGCAATGCATGCCCTTGGCTCGCTCGGCACAACCAACATTTTTCCCTCGCGTTGCGTTGGGTTCACCTTCGCCGGACATCGGTGTTCCTCTGGTCCTTCCGCGCCTTGGCCTTTTTGGGGAATTTTAGGACCGGCTCCCTCGGGACCAGCAGTTTCGCCGCGGTGTCCACCCCCACCGCCTCTACAAAGCCCGGGAGCCACCGATCGATCCACTGGTCGTTCCTGTGCCCGTGGGTGATGTTGCTCCGCTCCAGGTACCGCTTGCGGCTCCTCCGCAGGTCGTTCCGCCGTTCGAAGTACCGCTGGGGRGACCCGATGTAGTGGTAGGCCACCACGGGGGAGGGATCGACGACCTCCACATTCTTCGGGGCCGGACCGCTCCTTTCCTTTGGAGCCTCCAGCAGGGTCCCGTTCCAGTTGTTGGGGGTCTCGGGGGCGCAGAGGGCCCTGGACGGCCGGTGGACCGTGAAGACGTGGTTCCCCCAGATGTCTTGGTCCGTGTCCGGGATGGAGTGGACGTCCAGGACGACCTTGGGCTGGAAGTTCCGATTGTCGTCCGGGGCCGCGTGGTACTTCCACCGCAGTGTTTCCATCGGGCTCTTCGACCGGGGGAGGCCGGACGCGAAGCGGAACTCYTTGGTTCCGTCCTTGGGGAAAAATCCATAGGTGGTGTCGGGTTCCACCTTGTCGGCCGCAACGGTGAGGTTGGCCGCTTCCACCGACCCGAAGAGSAGCCGGGGGATCTGCCGGCACACCGGGTGGTTTCGGTTGGCGTGTTGCGACGAMGGCAAGGACTCCTTTGTTTGCAGCTCGTTTTGTTTCCCCACCCACCAGCGGAGGACCGAGGCCGGTTCCAGCTTCATCACGGAATCGACCGTTTCCCGGTCGGCCGGAAGAGCACCGGAGGCGTCCGCTCCGCTCTCGAGGAGCATCCAAGGATTGATGGCCAGGTACTCGTCCGTGTCCAGGGTAGCCATCCACACGTTCTTCTTGCGGTTGCTGTCGCCTTTTTGGTTCCCGCTGTATTTTTCCCGCAGGTGCTCGGTGCACCTTGACAAAAAGCGGGTCTGCCKGAATCGGTGGTTGTTGACGTAGGTCTGGTCTTTTATGCGGACCTTGCCCATGTGTTTCTGCTTGGAATACCACCCCTCCCAGGTCTTGCTGTCGTCTGGCTCGCCAAAGCCGCCGACAAAGTTGGGGGCCTTTCCGTACTCCCCCCTCACAAAGTAGTCGGGCATGAAGTCCTTGTCGGCCCACTGCTCCACGAGCAACCGACGGCTCTTCTTCTGGTAGTTCCCTCCCAGCAGGGTCCGGAAGCTGTCCAGGACGGGCTTGGGGTCCGTGTCGCTCTCGGGATCCACGGCAACCACCAGGTGCCGGAGCCGCACCGAATGGTAGTGGTAGGCGATCCATTCCGGCAGGATGGGCACGTCGTCCCGCGTCAGCAGGCAAATGGCAAAGACGGGGAGCTCGTCTTGGCCTTGCGGCGGGTCGAGGCGAGTGGCCTTGGTGGTGTTGGGCTGGTGGCCCGCGTCCTTGCCCGCGAGCGATGCTACAACGGGGCTGTTGCTGTTGCTGTTGTTGTTGTTGTTGCTGCTGTTGTTGTTGCTGCTGCTGCTGTTGTACACGCCATGAAGAAACAATGATGATACGTGATCGCTATGAGTTTCTGTCGGCATGTGGAGAACAATCACAGCAGAGTTTGTGACGTAAAACAGAACGAGAACGAGCATCGACCAATAGAAGAGGTTGGCGATGCTGCAACAGCAACAGCAACAGCGATAACTCTTTTGCCGCCTTTGATCGTCGTGTCGTTTTTTCTGCTTGAGCCCGACCGGGAGCCTCCTCAGCTTGGCCATCCTCTCGTGTCGTGGTCTCCTTTTGTTGTCTCCCTTGGTGGGTTGGGTTCTGGTTCGAGACTGGTCCTCAATGGGATTGTGAGGCGCGGCACCGTTTCGTTACGAGTTGTTACGTACTCGTATTTTTCGTGTGACTTCGTACGAAGTACCGTACCGTACTTTACTTCGTAGTGGAAGTACAGGTCTATTTTTCATTTTTCTATTTTTGGATTTCCGATGGTTCCAGGAGAGTCATTTTGTTGACTCTTGGAACTGCGACCAATTCGCAATCTACTGTATTCTTATTTTTGAGTACAAGGTACGGTACGTAGTCGTAGTGTTCTGGAATGACATTTTACATTTTTTTAGTCATCCTCTTCACGTAAACTTTACAGTAACTACGGTACGTTTGTGGGAATGGTCACAGTAAAGAACGGTACGTACTGTACGTACCGTACATACGAACTACGTCGGTTCAGTACTGAACTACAAAAAAAAAACCCGTACCGGTATTTTCAAGGAGGTGGTTCGGAGTTTGGCGGACGAAGACCTGGGTTGACTCCTCCGCTCCCTCTCGAGTTGTTGCAAGTCTCGTACTCGTACCGGTACACGTATTTGTAAAAGCCAAAACCAAAAACCACTACCGTCGCCGCTGCCCTCGCCTCGCCTCCGCTCCACACCATGGCATGAGGATCCTTCCCCGCCACCCCGTTGCCAGGCACCGACCGAGGGGCAGCCGGAGGTACGGCTCCGGAAAGAACCGCAAGAACCAAAACAAACACAACAACCACCACCACAAGAACCCGAGGCAGACCCCGAACAACCGGTGCCGCCGCACCCTGTGTCTCTCCCTTGCCGCGCTCGGCGCAGCGGCCTCCTGTTGTTTGTACTACCTCCACACGGCGCTCGCAGTACTGGCCGTGGACCGAGCGGGACTTTTCGGTCCCGGCGCGACGGAATCGCAATCGCAACCGAAACCGAAACCGTCGACGCCTCCAAAACCAAAGGCAGAAACAGCGCCGGGCCCGGAAAGGAACCCACCGGAGCCCTTCGAGAGCCACGACCACAACGGCGGTGGCTGCGCGATCAACCTCTTCGGCCTYCCCCGGAGCTTCAAGCACCACGTCCTGCCGAGCCTGGCCAAGAACGTCGTAAGGATCAACCGCGGATACGGGTGCGACTACTTTGTGCACTTTTTCGACCTTTCCTCGGAGGAGGGGGAGGCCCAGCGCGGGGGCAACCGCGGGGGCGCCCTGTCCCCGGAAGACGTCTATCGGCTGAAGGACGTTGTGGAGGCCGCCTGGAAGGAGGCAAAGCGGGCACGAGAGCCACCGCAACGCATGCCCATCGTGCGGTTTGTCTCGGACACGAACGAGGACTTTGAGGCGACGCGGAAAGACGCCATCAACGAGATTGTCCACGGAAGACCGGGGGGTTCCCCGACAAACAACTACAGCGCCAGCGCCAGCGCCAGCAACAGCAGCAACAACAACAACAACAAAATCAAAAACAACAACCAAAAAAACAACAACAACAGCATCGAACCCGGCCGCAACCCGTATTTCGTCCACGAACCCTCGTTCACGAACCAGACCCTCGTGAACATTCTGAAAATGTGGCACAGCCAAGACCGCGTCTGGAACCTCATGGAGGAGGAATCCTCCTCCCGCAGTCTAGGGAAGCCCTTCTACGGCAGGGTGGCGATGCTCCGCCTCGACGTCGTCTACACCACCCCCATCGACATCTACAAGATCCCGCTGGACCCAATCCCGGAGGACTACAACGAGGACTACATGGTTGGCCTCAAGTTCCCGGTCAAGTACCAGCGCAAGCACAAGGGCAAGRCCATCGAGCACGCCAGCGCGTGGAAGGACCCACGCTTCGGGCACCACTGCGTCCTCCCCGGCTTCAAGTCCTTCCCGGTCAACGACCGGTACTTTTCCGGCCCCTATTCCGCGACGGAGGTCTGGGCGAGGGACCGCTTTTCGAGGGCAAGGAACCACGTGTTCTCCGTCCTGCCGGCGCTCGAGCGGGAGCGGCAGGAGGCCCTGGCGAGGGATCCGGGCAGGCACCTGGCGGCGGGGGGGGACCACTTGTCCGAGAGCCGGCCCCTGACGGACTACGGCCTGCACGACGAGCGCTTTGTCGCCCACACCATCCTCCCGGCCATCCGGGGGCTCGCTTCCGGCGAAAGCGACGCCGGACCGATGGCCATCCAGGTGGACCGGGGCCTCTACTTCTGCCGGGTCCGGGCGGACGGATCCATCTGGCTGAGGGACAAGCCCGGCTTTGGAAGGGTGGAGAAATCCATCCTGGAGTCGGCCCTGGGACGAAAGTGCACCGGGGAGCCCTTCGAGGTGGACGACGGGGTCCTCGGGGAAAAGTCTCCCGGCCGGTGGCAGATCTTGTGCCCGCCGTGACGCTTCCCACCCACACACCCACACACACACACGCATACCCTCACTCAAATCCACGGGGGACGGATGGATGRATTCATTCATTCATTCCTAGGTTGGAGCGGAACCGAAGCAAGTGCGAAACCGGAGCGGCTCTGCAGCGAGCATAAAAACGCGGCTGCAAACGTTTTTGCCCCGTCGCCAGGCGATGGATTGGTTTTGCTTTTGGTTGGCTCGTCCCCCTGCCCAAAACCAGCTTGCCGGAACCAACCCGAAGGCTCGGTGTGGAGGACGGTGGTGCCAGCGCGGCGATCCACCAGAGCGAAACCGGCGGTTGGTCACGGGCAGAAAAAGATTTGGATGTTTGTGGATTTGTACTTGTGCAACGGACGAGACAGAGAGACCTTGCAGCCGTACCGCGGAAGACGACACGGCCCGCCAAACAGCCGGATCGGCCGGCGAGCAGAGCCGAAAATGTTCCCAGAGAGCCACTCGCGGGAGACGAACGAGGGAGACGGAGGGGTCCGGTTTTCGGTTTCTACCGGAGTTTTCTGCTCTGAAAAGATTTGGTTCTGTTGTCTCGAGATGAAACGCAACGCAATGCCAGACAGACATTTCGGGCAACAGAAGTGTGACTTCTGGAAAGCCGTGGTCATTCGGACAAGTAGTGAATGCGCACTTTGCAATGAAATAGACGATTRCTTTACTCAACTCAATAGTGATTCTTAGTATTATCCACCGTCTGTAGAATAGAAATGACGATTTCGTTTTTCCWCAGATCAGCTTAACTTATGTACCATACCTACCATAGGTAGCGTCCAATACTCGGGAGACGTAGCAGGGTACGTACCTATTGCCCATACGAGTACTACGTAAAGTACGTTCTCCTACGCGTATGGTACGGTACAAACTAGTACTGTCCTAACGTACAAACTCCCTCATGACATCTCGAGAGATGGTTTCCGGACTGATGCGACAGAGGATTTGCTGAAACAACACAACGAAGAACTCGTAATTGTAGTTACTCTTTCGGGTCAGACAACGACTTTCTACGGCAGACCAAAGAACGCTCCCAACCTTCGAAAGCGACCAAGCCTCACAGCCAGCCTCACAGCCAGCCTCACAGCCAGCGAGCCGCGTCCCAGCGGTCCACCGAACAGAGCAGAACCGCCACGCCGCCGGCGAAACAAACGCAAACACCTCCCGCTGTGCCTGTCCACAATGCCCAGACCGTTGGTGTCCCCCARGCCCGGGCACGGCAGGGATCGGGGCCATCATCAGCAGCGCCATCCGCAACGCCATTCCGGTGCCGTATCGTCTTCCGCTGCAAAGGAGTGCGCGGAGGCCCTGTCGGTCTTTAGCGAGGCATCGATGGCCAAGATGTGCCAGCTCTTGATGGGGGCCTACGGCAGCAGCAGCAATGGCAATGGCAGCAGCACCAACAACAGTACTAGCACCAGCAATAGCACCAACCACCAACACCCTCCTCCCGGGGAAGGACCACCCGGCCCGCAGAACCCCGGAGCACACCCCACCACCGAGGAAGAGCTYCTGGACCTGTATTCCCGTTGCGAAGCCTCCCTCTCGGTCCTCCAAAGGCACAAGGAATGGCTCCTGCAGTGCCAACAGCGGCCCCTTCCCGGGGACCATCCCTCCGGTGGGATGCCCGGCGGGGTCCACCARGGCCTCCCAAAGAAACAGAAACGCACCGTCATGACCAGCAAGCACGGGATCCACCCCAGCCACAAGGCCTCCTCGTCGGCCATTGCCCTGGGAAGCCTGCGGCAGATGGGGGTCAAGACCGCCATGAAGCGGAGCGGCCTGCCCCCCTCCTCGCGCAAGGGGATGGGTGGAAGCGGAAGCGGGGAACACGACCGCCCGGGCGGGTCCATCCGGCGGTCGGTGTCCCCGCTCTCAGGGGAGAAGGCCCTTCCACACCACCGTTCCTCGTCGTCTCTGGCGTTGTCCTCGTTGTCGTCGTCGTCGTCGTCCCCGGCGGGGGACAGCCATTCCGAGGCACCGCCGCCGAGCGCCCTGAGCTTCCTGGCGGCCCTCAACAAGGGGCCTTCCCCCGCGTCGGCGGCGGTGGCTGCTGCGTCCGGCCACGGCAGGGGCCCGCAGCACAGGGCCCACAAGGGGACGGCGGCAAGGGCCGCCGGCCAGGAACCGGAACCCACCAGGAAGAAGCACTCGACGATTTCGAGGGATCCGAGGGAACCCCCGGGGGAGGAAGACGACCGGAACGCGCCAAAGAGCAGGCACCATGCAGCGACCAAAAAGAGGGCGCTCTCGCCGCCGCAGCAGCAGCAGCAGCGGGGGCGGGACGACGACGAAGAAACAGACGCCACGGGGGATGCAAGCCGCAAGAAAGCGAAAGCGAGTCCTCCCAAGAGGCAGAGGCGGAGGGCCTCCCCTCCTCCCACCAAGCGCCGAAAAGGGGCGGGATCCGCGGCTCCCCCCGGCCGATCGGGTGGAGGCGTCCCCCCGGAAAAAGACGGCCAAGGAGACACCGTGAACGGCGACGACAGCGACAGCGACGACGGAGACAACAGCGCCGACGAGACCTACGACGGGGGACACACCGCGGGAGACGGCAAGGGCGGCGAAACGCAAAACGAGGACGAAAAGGGCGAGGACGACACCGGAGCGTCGGCCCCGCAGTCCTCGCCGAGCAACCGGAGGCGGCTGTCCCGGAGGGCCAAGCCCAGCACCGAAACCCTGGTCGGGGGCAGCAGCAACAACAACAACAGCAACAATAGCAACAGCACGAGCAGCAACAACACCGACAGCCCCCAGCGATCGTCCAGGACGAGGCAGCCAAAGCGCAACACCAGCCCCGGCGACGGCAACGACGACAACAACGAGAGCCCGTCGCCGTCCTCCCGGAGGAGGAATCCGAGGCGGTCCGCGGCACGGTAGCGCTCGCTGCGCTGCGGTGTGGCTCCGTTTCCAGCAGCGAGAAAACACCATGGCAGGCCATTGGCTTGCTTTCCGACGGAAATCGTTTTAGACGTTTGATTATTTAAATTTTGATCCATCTACGGTAGTGCCGCTATATTCGCAATTGTTTACACCTGCGTGTCCGGGAACGAAGCATGGTTTCAACCGTGCGTGGCGTTGTCCAGGGGCGCAACCTTGTTGGTTTGCTCCCTCTACACCGTTCCGTTTTGGCGTATGCATCGAGATTTCCTTCATCTAAAAACCACCAACAGAGCCTTGTGCGATTGTCCTACCCTTTCCGAATGGATCGATCGACATGCAATGCATGCACATGGTTTTTCGTAACCAAGTGTTTTGTCTTGAGTTTTTCTTGTTTGGATGTGCCGCGCATGCATCGATGCGAAGGGTGACCTTTTATCAGCTGGTGACCGACCCGTGCCAGGCATTTCTGCATTCTTCCCGTAGTCTTGACGGTCTTTCGTTTCGTCGGTTTCGCTCTTTCGATCTCACATCTCCTCCCCCCGCAACAAACGCACCGAATCGATGCGATGCGATGCGATGCGATCGACACCAGCATTCCACTGCTTTTGCATTGCATTGCATCACACCGCATCACACCGCACCGCACTTTTCCCGGTTGCGCGATGCGRACGCAGCCTCAGCCGCTCTTGCGCCTCGTCTTTTGGTACCTCTTGGAAGCGTTCCGCTCCCGTTCCCGGCCGGACCGCACCAGGGACGCAAGGTCCGCGTTGTCGGGAAAGTGGAGGTAGCGGACGCTGGACCCGCGAATGTTCCGGACCGTCGCCACCACGGAGGCCGGCGGAGGCCCGCCGCTGCCGCCGGGCCCGTGGTCGTCCCCGTCCTCGCACCCGCCCTCTTCCAGGATCAGGTTCATGTTGTCGTCCGCCGAGGAAAGAATGCCCCGGTGGCGCTTCCCCGTTTTCAGCTCTACGATCACCTCGTAGCCTTCCATGTATTTCAGCAGCGAGGGGATGGTTGTCCTTGGATTTCCGACACGGCGGTCGGAAGAATCGCCGCGTTTTCTCTTCGCGTCGCTCGAGCGCAGGGATGCCATCCTGGACGGCGACAGATGGATGGTGCAGATGGATAGAAAGAGAGAAAGCAATATAGATTTTTTTCTTCTCTCGGCTGTCGTAAGAGTCAGATTCTTCCACGAAATATTAACTGCAACAAACATTCATATCACTGCGTTAGGACTGCTTTCATCATTCGATAGCTTCGATTCGACTTGTTTGTGAATGTTGTTAACCTTCACTGCCAACGACACCATTTTCACATTGGCAGGAAAAATCGAAGGGCGTAGTCGATTTAGTCCAGATAACAATCAATATCAATCAATTTTTCGCGCCATTTTTGAATCGATAGTGCTGCTGTGATTACACTAGTTTTACGAAGGGTGAATTAATCCGAGTACTCACAATTGTTACCAGTTGCCGCCGATCTGATAACCGTTCTGATATGTTTTAGATTTTCTGCTGAACAACATATGAAAGCATTTGCTGCAGTTTTTCAGGACGTTGCATTGTGCTTTCATTTGAAAAAGCACAGACACGGTGGTACATGCAGTTGCAGCCTACGTTTCTTTAAAAGCACAACGAAAGAGCACATGGTACCACAGCAAAAAAGCAACGCAACGCATTGCCCAGCAAGCGGAAGCGTACATACTCGAGGGGATAAGCATCCTGTTCCCCTATACTAAAGGCTCTGGCTTACAGCAGACGCATTGACTCTTAAAGATCTGCAAGTGGACCGGCGTTGCATTTTGGTACTCAAAGGACTGGCGAGCGGATGCGTCGATACTCGAGCGGACTGGCGGATTATTCCACCCAACGAGTGCTCGTTTCAACCAAGCCAATCAGTGTCAGGTCAAGTTCGAACCAACAATCATTGTCAATGATGCAGTGCCAAGCCAATATGCGTACTGACTAGCCGGCTATGGAAGGAGAAGAGCATATCATCATAAAAACAGGAATGGAAGAGTAGTACTCGATCAACCGGAGAGCTGTGTTGAACAAAAGGAGCTCCATAACCAGAGCACTGTTATCAACAAGCGGAGGTGTTCATCCTCAGCGGACTGGGATTGAAGTAGCAACCASCTGCTTTTTAAATCAAGCCAATCACCACTGTTTATCAAAGGTGTAGTGCCAAGTTAATTTATAGTGCGGTGGTGCATATGGCAGGGGGAGCTGAACCTATCGCCCCTGCTAATAGAGTTCGGCCACAGCCCCGAGATCTTATACTTCGCCTGTTACCCAACAGCCGGGATCTACTCTGGCTACGGAGAGAGGAAAATAGTAGCCCGTGAGGGGAAGGGATGAGTCTTGGCATTCTCGTACTTTAAAAGGTAGTAAAATAGTGTCATTCCAGCTTCGAATTGGGCAAAGAGATAAGACGAAATTATAAATTTATAGTTTGCTTTTATTGAAATATAAGCGTGTGTCTCTTTTCTTTATTCCTGCAATGGAGAATCAAGCGATCAGGAAACGCCAAATTATTCAAAAAGTCGACTAAACCGGGGTGGCTCACGGATATCTACCTCGCAACCCGGGGCGAAAATGCAAAAGCACTCATTGGCGTCGACCTTCACGGGATTTTTTAGAAGACACGGCAAGATCTCTTTTGTATGATCTTCTTCACTCGCGGCCTTTCCCTGAGGCATTGTGTGCGCCACGATCTTAGCGTAATCGGCACGATCGAAAGAAAGCTCCGACGAAACGGCGTATTTGTCTGGGAGCTCAGGAATCTCCACTGACTCTCCAGATTCTTTGTCGATGAAGCAGGTAAAAAGTGGATGTGCAAGGTGGCGGGGCGCAGCGATACATTTTACAGCTGATGGTCGAGTTCCTCCAACAATAAAGCAGATCGCCCGGATCGTAACCGAACGGTCAAACCAGAAGAAGAATACGGGGTCACGGAGCCTTGGAACAGGACCTCCAAAATGAAAGGCAGTTTCTGGCGACATGGAGCTAATGGCCATAGATGATGCAGTAATTTCACGTATTTCGTTGGTCACAAAGCCCCCTTTCTCGACCACTTTCTGGTAGAGGCTTCGCCACCACTTGGATACATGGGCGAATCGTGCCGAAGGGCTTACTACCTCTAGCGGACCCGCCCCGTAGCAAGCAAATGTCATGATTTCCATCAGAACATCGTCACCAAGGTAGTCGATCGATAGAGCCATGATTTCTTGTTGGATTGAACGAACAAAAGAGAAGGATATGAATAATACAAAGAGAGAGTAAGATTTTATGAGTTGTTTTGCCTCTCAAACTTGGGTTTTTTCTTTCGGATTTCTGTGCGAAGAGGAACACGAGGACCATTGGAAAGTTGTGAGCACACAAATAAATTGTAAAAAAATTGCGTTCATTCCTACAGGTAAAAACCGTTAAAATAACTGTAAAGTGTCCTGGTTTTCATAGTAGTAATTTGGATCATGTTCTTGATTCATTCGACTTGGTAGTGATTTTTACTGGTACTACTTGGTGCAGGAGTATTTCTACTGTAAACTACRATAGATTGGGAGATTCGCATTTTCTGTATTAGGCCTTCGTCGCCCTACAGTATGCCCTGAAAGGCTCCAACGTAGAGTTCGTGGACACAGTTCATGCATAACTGTACAGGTAGTATTAAAACCTACGTATCGTTCTGGATTGAGTCCCGCAAAAAGATATTTTTTTCTTCGTCGTTCGAAAACTTCGCCGAGCTGTCCTGTGACCGCACATCTTTGATTGTAATTCATGATGCCACAATTCGGAAAAAGAAATTCCTGACGGATCATACTCAAACATCAAGGTCCCAAGTTACAATAACCATGATCAAGGTCTACTACTACCCTTTCAAGTTTTGGCGCGCCGAGGTGTTGAGAGCGGGTCTGTTCCTCCAAAACATCCCCTTCGAGAATATCACCGACATGGAACAGATCAAGGCGAAGAAGTCTAGTACTCCCTTTGGAGCCTTCCCCATCCTGGAGCTTTCGGACGGCYAGATCCTCTCGCAAACCCAGGCCATGGCGGCCTACGTCGGGAAACTCGGCGGTGCCGAGGGCGCCCCCTTCTCGCGCCTGTATCCAAAGGAGGAAGACATTCTCGGACAGGCCCGGTGTGACGAAATCATCAACGGGTGCACGGACGTCACGACGACCATCGGCTCGTCCTTTGGCCTCCCCAAGGACAAGGTCGAAGCCAAGCGGACCGAGCTTATGGATCCCGAGAAGGGTCGGTTGTTCATGCACCTGAAGGGCTTGGATTCGCTCTTGTGTAGGGAGAGCGATTTTGCCTGTGGAAAAACTTTAACGGTTGCAGACATTTGTGTCTGGAGGCTCGTGGCGTGGCTCTCGACCGGTGTGCTCGATTACATCCCCACCGATTTTGTTTCGTCGAATTTTCCCAACCTTACAAAGGTATACACTGTCGTACCGGAGATTGATGCCGTGAAAGACTACGTCGCAATGTATCACAACTAGAAGGATCGAACGATTGCGACACGGCGCTGCAATCCAGGGAGAACGGAAGAGCCTCTTGAAGCTCTGCCAATTCCTGGATACTCCAACGCAATAGTATCCATAGAAATTGTCATGCACTTGATAACATTAATTTACCGCTGTAACTAGGGCATTTGACGGTTTGTATGGAAATAATAATAGTAGGAAGTACTTCGAAATAGATTACTTGAAGATGATTTGTTCTAGATACTGTCGTCTTTTTTTACTGCTGTATTACTGTATTGTATTTGAAGGCGACAATGCGATTGGATCAAAATTGAAATATAATGGTCGATCATGATTCAATACATTCCCTAGTCCTTGAAGTTCTTCGAAATGAATTATTTTGTGTCTAGGCATRAATAAAAAACTTTCTGTCTTTCTTTTGTTATTTCCCCAGCCCAAGAACCGTCCCAACAAGTTCCACAGAAATATCAATATTAATATTGATATTAAACAATAAGTAAGGAAAAAAAATGTGCCTCCATGTTGTGGGGGTGATTTTGTTACTTCCTCCGTCCAGAAATGACCGTCCGGTGACTGCAATTTTACTGTCCAGATTTGATAGTCCCCTAATTACTTAACACTTTMAAAATAGTTTCATTTAACCCCGAATTAAACATGACTGTGTACAATACGTAGGATCAGTACCAGATGCTAGAAACGAGCATGCGCGTGAATAAAAATTATTTTTGCACATGAAATTAAAAGTGCATTAAGACGGGAAACAATATGTTGACAATGGTATGGTGCACCTCTTTTGAACACAAATGACCAATATAAGAAATCAAACAATACAAATCTTAAGTATAGTCTCCAATAGTAATAGACCTACACTAACGTATGCAAGTAGCGGCTTATCAAAATGACCGTTGGAACCCTTTCAACCGGTAACTTAAAAACGGGCTAAAAAAATAGCCCCACTCGAAGCTTCATAGCTTTATTATTGCTTGTGTGACAATAAATCGCATTGCATATTCAAGTAGCCTTAAATAAGACAAATCTAATAAAAAAAGAACCATTTAAATTGCCCAAATATTGAGCTTATTTCAGTAGCAAGTCTGTTAGGGGACAATCATTTCTGGACGGAGGAAGTATAAAAATTGATACAATACCAAAACACGAAATTGCGAAAATCATAGGCTGTTGGCTGCCGCTAATGGTTGGTTTTTCTTTGAAATACCGTCCAGAGTAATATCCAATGCGAAAACTAAACAACCATGGTGGAAATCAACAAAGAAACAATTCATCAACTTATTGAGCAGCGAAGACTTGCTATAATCGCACGAAACCCAATTTTTTCAAAAGAAAGAATTGATGTGCGTGATGCCTTGGCTACAATTTCGATTTTCGTTCTGATGGGAAAGATCGATCTTTACTCGGATCCAAACGACTTCCTGGATCGTAATACTTTCGTGGTCGATGAAGCAACAAAACGAGTCACCCAGCTCATTTTAGACTGCAACAGTATCATGGCAGTCCCGCTACAAATTCCCATCCATGCTATACTCCCGCTAGGTATGCTGAAGGTGCTCAAATTACTGAATGTCAACATATTCCCGTCAACCGATGGGGTAAACAATGGATGCCAACCGATTGAAAAACTACAGTTTGAAAATTTGAAACAGCTTGACATCTTGTATACGTTTCGAGGAGATGGAGGAGATCTGTTGGACATAAAATACTTCGATATGATCCCCAGTTTAGAAAAGATCTCATTCCGGATACTCACCAGAAAGACTGAAACGATTTTCATTCGAAATATGCTAGTTGGCATACAAAGTCAATCTTGCGCTTTTCGGCATACGTTGAGAGAAATCGATCTTGGCTATTCGATGTGTACCCAAGATCAATTAGAAATTCTACTTGTAAATGTTGCACCGAAACTTACGAACATCAAGCGCATCAAACTAAACCATAACGAGATAGAGAGCATCAAACGCGTTTCAGACAGACTCAACCTCTTACGCGGGATTCATAACGAGCAGCATCCATGTTATGACACCCTGCAAACATTAGATTTATCGTCAAACGCAGTCACGCTCAAGTTCAAAAACGATCCAGAAGAAGTGGCTGCTCTGATGTGTGTTCTTCAAAGGTTCCGAAGGCTTTTCGATCTCGGCAGGAACTTTTGCTTCATGGGATATCCATCTGAGTTGACTACCCAACTTCACAAGAACCGCACAGCAAAATGAATTGTAAGGACTATATCAACACTAAAACAGACTTTTGGATCAAACTGTCTTCAGCTCTCCAGATGACTTCCACAACCATAGTCTCACATGGACCTGGGACAAGATGAATGCTTTGCAATTATTTGATATACTACTGATACTATTGAGTGAATAAAAAGATAGAACTTGGCACAAGTGAACGGCTACATTGCACCAGCATTCATTCTTGTGAAGATATGTCTGCTTGCTTTCAATCCCATCGCAAGTTCTATCCACTTTAGGGACCTACATAATATGAAAGAKGGTAGCATCTCATAATTGTTTTCGTTTCGCATTGACCCTGGTGTATGACTGTAATTCTTCTTTCCAAAAACATCATATTTAGGAAGAAAATAGTTCTGTCGGAAATTCAGAACAATTACGGTTCATTCATCACTTCGTTCAACTGAGGTTGGAGCAGCAAGAGTCTCTTGTATTTTCTGAGCATCTTCCGATAAATTGCTACATGCTCGGTTTCCGGATGAAATGTTTGCTGCTCCTTTGCTTCGATTGTGTTTAAAAATGTCAGCCAACTATCGGAACTGGGTGGTACAACCGTACTAGCGCCACAGTCGTCGTAATATTTGGCCAACAGAGCAGCACCCCATGCCCCACCTTCATCAGCAGCTTCCATCAATCGAACTGGGCGATCAAAGATGTTGGCTAGGATCTGTCCCGTTTGTGGGGTTTTGGTCAGCCCTCCGGTCAACACGATTTCCTTCCTCGTGGAGGAACCATCGTTATTTTCATCTGCTTCCGCTTGTTCTTCGACTTGTTGCGTTCCAAGGAGCAAGTTGAACATGACCGAGATCATAGCAGCCTTGATCACATTTCCAGCTCGATGATTCCCATCGTTGCCGTTGTCGCTGGCGCTGTTGTTGAATCCCACGATCATTGCCGTTCCCCCCCGCTTGACCCCCAACCCGGGTTCGTCGTCCAAAAAAGGCAGGGCAAGCAAACCCCCACAATCGGGAGGAGCATCGACCGCTTGTTTTAGAAGCAATTCGAAATCGCCTCCGTATGACTCCACCATGCGGTTAAGATAGGTAGTTCCGTTTCGCAACCACACCATCGAAATGGGCTGTCCGTTCACGGCGTTAAAGCGATCGACCGCGGCCAGAGAGATTTTGTTTTTGCCGCCATTGTTGCCGCTACTTCTTCCAACCATATTTGCTACCACCGAGGTTCCAAACGAACACGATATCATCCCTGGCTCGCCGATGAGCGAGGCTGCTAGGGCTGTTGGTTGGTCTCCTTCCGCGGGAGCCACAGAGATTTCACCATCGCTCGTGAGGAGTTCACGAACGTCCGAAAGCCACCCACCGGGTTCAAGGATCGAAGGATTCAGAACGACAGAGTTCTCGGTGTTGTCGCAGTGGTTTCGAGTGTCACCTGCCGTTCGTATTTTCGGCAGCAGTTTTTCCAGGGAAAATTTTGTTTCCGGCTCGTAAATCGTGTTTCGAACATGGTTGTCAAAGGCTTCGATCCAATCGGCTTGATATTCACAGCATCCACCATCGATGGTGTGGATGGGGAACATTCCGGACGCCTCCCCGGCACCTAGCAAAAGTGGTGGAAGAGAAGGAGAACCACTGACCCTTGTTGTCAATCGGTGTGCGATGTATCCGGCTGGAGTGGTAATAGCATGGCATGCTTGCGCCTTTTTCGGTTCGTGTTTCATCGACCAGAGATACCTCGCGGCAGTTAGGCGCTTTGGCATGCGCTCACCGAACAATTCGCTCAGTTCGTCGGCCTGAGATGTTGTAAAGAGAGTCAGGCGCAAAGTCGTGTGGAGCATTGTCAGATTCAAAAACTGGCAGTGCATGCAAATGGCAAATCATAATTTTGATTGGCTGGAACATTTCATACCGAGAAACAAAGTCTGTGCAACAATTTCCATCAAACTCGTCTTCTTTGTGAAGTATGTACAGAAAGATTTCATGAAAAGTGAATTCACCAATCCACCGAACAGAAGGATCGCACACAATCAATTTCGTTGTATTGGATTGCATTGCTTCTTACACTATTCCATTTCACTTCAGACCTACCTCTTCTTGGTTTCTTGCATCGCACCAGAGGCGGGCAGTTCCGAGATTTCTCCCCTCTGCATCGATCATGACGCACCCGTGCATCTGCCCAGTGACGCAAAGAGATGCGATGGAAATCTCCGATTCGTTGATGTCGTCGCTCTCCTGAATTTGTTTCAGAGCCTGGACTAGAGCAGTTTCCCAGGCAGACGGATCTTGTTCGTAGCAACCGTCCGGCAGTCCCGGAACAAAGTCATAGCTCCCCTCTCCCATAGCCAATACCTTCAGGGAGGTTTTGCGATCGCCGCCATTGGTGGCGCTGGTTTCGGAAGATTCGACGAGCAACGCCGTGAGACCCTGTGTGCCCACATCGATACCGAGATAGCATGGGGCCATCATGGAGCTGTTTGTAGTTGAATGCTCCCGTGGCTGAGGTGATTTACTGAGGGACCTCGGAGGTTTTCTTAGCTTATTTGCTCTGGTAGCGAACACCTTTAGTATCACGAAGGGTGCAATACCTTTGGACAGAGTACGAGTACCGTGTGGATAATCAGAGCACTAGCAGAACGAAAAAGGATTTCGTCAACAACGATTTCGTCAACAACGATGATTTTTCCTCGTGAGGCATAAAACATAAAACAGACTAAATCACGAGTAGATAGTGAGTGAGCACGAATATCGAGGCAGTTGTTGGGTACCGTACGGTACGAACTTACTCATATGCGATAAGTGGTATCATATGTATGTATTTATGGTATGGTACGTACGAGTAAGTAGTGCGAATGAAAGGTCCGACTCAATCGAGTCAAACTCTTCGAGCAAGCTCTCACATTGGGAATTATGTACGGCGACCTCGGAACGATACTCTATTATGGTACTGTAATTGGGTACGATCATACGCAATCCAAGGCGTATCGACTATCGATTATTGGTACAATTGTCTTGCTCGTCCTAGCCTAACCGCACGGGAGGCGGGAGGAATTTTTGAACGTTTTGGAAAAGAATACTCTGTTGACATTCATCGTGACTGATCACACGACTGAATATTTCCCGAAAGATACCTTTTGTGAACTTCAAAGGTTTTGAAGTCAAAAGTTCGCCTTCAAAGAATAAATTTGCTTCTCCTCGGCACCGCGACACAACCTACCGAACGCTGTAATGCCGTCCTCTTCTCCCGGCATAGTATTCAAAGGCACCGTCTTCCCTCCCAAAACGCCAAAACCACAAGCGTCTTCCAACTCCACTTTGCAACAGAGAGTCAAAGAGAGAAACCGAAACACAAGCAACTAGAGATATGCATACCATGACATCCTTCAGTTTTTTCTTTGTGCTCATCAGTACCCTCTTGGTGGCGCACACCGGAGCATTTGCTCCGCACGCATCCACGTACCGATTGCAACCCACCACGACCRCTGGTTCCTCGACGAGTACCGCCCTTCAGATGGGGATCCTGAGCAGGTTCCGACGAAAGAAGAAGGTCCTCCTCGACCCGATCGAGATGGGTGCCCCCATCCCCAATGTCGATGTCCAGATACTGTCCGACGAGGAGATCGTCCCTATCGGCCTCCACGAAGCCTTGGGCAACGGAACGTCCATTCTCATTGGCATGCCGGGGGCCTTTACCACTACCTGTACCAAGACCCATCTGCCGGGGTACATCGAACACGCCGACACGCTGAAAACCGATTACGGAGTCGAGACGATTGCGGTGGTCACCACCAACGACAAGTTTGTCAACAATGCCTGGGCCAAGGAGGTGGGCCTCGTGTCGGACACGGTTGCCGACAGCGACGAATCCACCGATGAAGTCGACGAGGGCTCCGAGGAAGGGAGCGGCAACGAGACCGCGTCCCCTCCCGTCACAATCCTGGCGGACGGCGATTCCGAGCTCGTCAAAGAGCTCGGACTCGTGGAAGACATGGGCTTCGGGGTCGGCATCCGCTCCAAGCGCTTTGCCCTGGTGATCGAGAACGGGGTCGCCAAGCACCTGGAAACCGACGAAGGCATGGACGATTGCACCAACACGTCGGCCGAGAACCTCATGAAGGTTCTCACCCCCCTTGCCAAGGAGGATGAGACGGCCCTGGACGAGATGGAAATCGATGAGAACGCCGGTTACGTCCTGGCCGGGGTGGCCTTCCTGGTGCTCTGGGCCTACGCCTCGGCGGGAGACGGTGGCTCCGCGGCGGCGACGGCCTCGGCCGTGGCACCGGCTTCGGTAGCGGCCGCCGGCAGTGGAGCGGTCGATACGGGCATGAGCCTGCTGAACACCTACCGTTAAACGTGGAGAGAGGCGGGAGCTGGTCACGCCACACGGCGGTGGATGTGGTGTGTTGTTTATAATTTGCTGTTGMATAATTGTGTATGTTACATTTGTTGGCTTTAAAGTACATTTAATATTTTTTTAAAAGATCCATTTTGAATAATCCATAGGTTCGGTCACTCTAATACGCAGCTCTAGACTATTATGAAATCCTCAGTTTTGGTTTTTGACAAAAAACTGCGGCTACAGTTTGCAATCGAACTAGGGTATCATAATTATTTGGTACAAATGATAAGTGCCGCAAATCATACCGAGGCAACCACAGAACAATCAAGGCGCAGGCAAAGTACGAAGGGCCAAGCTGTCAATGATCTTTCACATATATGATTGAAAGAGAATCTACAGATTGCTACGACAGGGCCTTGGTCGAAAAGGTACCGAAAATGAGGTACTCGGCCGTGGGCAGCCAGTCCGGCCGGTTGGGATCCCCCCCCTTGATGACGAGGGATCCGTTCGGGGCCATCTTCACCCCGTTTTTGGCCACCGCCGACGACCTCGGGGGCGACCGGCGCTCGAGTTCCTCCTTCCGCAGCCTCAGCTTGTCGTAGGCGTCGGCGTCCTGGAACATGGTGCGGAACTCACGGAACCGCTCCAGCAGGTTCTTGGACGGCCCCTCGTCCCTCCGTGTTTCCCGGGTCCGGTCCTCGATCTCCTCGAGGTCCGAGAGCGCCACCCGGTATTCGTCCTCGAGGGCCTGCAGGCCCGCCGGATCGTCCCACACGCCCGTCGTAAAGAAGATCCTCGTCTTTGGAAGGATCTCCACGTCCCGACGCGTGGCACCACTCTCGCAATCCAGCCAAAAGCCCAGGATCCCCCCTGGCTGGACCCTTCCGCCCTCGGCGTTCTTCACGTCCGCCGTGGGCCGCTTGATGCACCAGCCCCCGTCGGTGAAGCGGACGGTCTGCGTCCCCTTTTCCGAGACAAAGGTCGACGGGTTGTAGGGTTTTTGATCGCTGTCTCTGTCTCTGCCCCTCCTCGTGGTGCCCGAATCCTTTCCGAGGTGGTTGACCCGGAGGACCCCCGTCTGGTCGCGGGGTCCCACCAGGGGCTCCCCGGGAACCGTTCGGGGCAGGAGGTCGTCCGTGAACTCGATGTCGGCGTCGACGACCAGGCGGGCCCCCGACTCGGCCCACCCCGGGTACCGTCTGGGCATCCACGTCCCCGGCTGCAACCCGACGTCGAGGCGGACCCTCCACTTCGTCGACGTCAGCCGGGAATACTGGTTGCCGACCTGTTCCGACAGGAGCTGCTGGAGGCAGGTGGCTTGTTGCGGGGGAGAGGCCAGCAGCAGGAGCCAGAGCAGGGAGCGGTGGTTGTGGCCGTTGCCCATGGCGAGAATTGTTTTGTGCCGTAACGCAAGTCGCCGCTAGCTATCGTTCCGCGGTTCGATGGAAAACGGAAACAGTGAGAGCGAACTATCCTTCCGTGCAATGGTTGTCCATCGATGAAGGTGTGCGCGTCTGCTCTGGAATTCTTCGTCGGCGGTCCCAACGAGAAAGGGAAGACAAAGAACAACAATGCCGGTGAGATCTCGGCGTGACAGCTGTTTCGGATCGAGAAAAAATTACGTACTTCGTACGTACCCTTCGGTACGTTACGTAATTTTTGAGTTTCGAACCGGCAGGGAACAAATTTCCTTCCTTCTGCGGGGACACGTGGCAGTCATAAGCAACTCGTGAATGATCTTCTGGTTTGGTCGAACGGGTCAAGTAGAACGCTTGCCTGACGTTGTCGTTTCCCCTCGACATGCCGCTGAAAATACTTTTGTGATGGTCGCGTCTAGTGGGAACAAGTTTTAAAGGCAGGTTTTCCTCGCGAACCATGAATTTAATTACCTACCGTTTCAAAACAAGAACCAGCCTCACGCACGAAAATGCGAAGTCACTAATAATTCGTACCGTAGCACCGCACACTCTTTCGAATTTTCACCGGGTCGTTGCCAAACCGAGAGAATAATTGGTCGTACGAAGCAAGAGGCAACCGTTCGCGACAGATCTGTAAGATCACAAAAGCAAACAACAATTTATCACATTGCGGAAACAACAGGAGAAAAGAAAAAGGTTGAGTTTGATTTTGAGGCTCGTCGAAGGTAGAATAAAAAAACACAACAACAAACAAGCACCGCATCCGTTGTTATTGAAATCCATTGACATTATTGCTTCACCATGCCTTCCCCTTCCGCACCGGAATCGAGCAGGGTAAGGGATGGAAAGAAGAGAGAGAAGGACACGGCCCAGTTTCTCGTGGAGCTGGGCGTCGAGGTCGGCATCCTCATCGCCACCGGCGTGCTGGCCTCGTACGTGGTCAACAAGATCGTCAAGGGCCTCAACGCGGGCAACCAGGACGCCGATGTCGAGGCCGCTGCCTCGGCCGCGGAAAAGCGGCTCCACACCCTCATGAAGGAAAAGGGCCGGGAGATCCCTCCCCTGACCAACTACGAGCGTCAGATCTCCCAGGACGTCATCGATCCCGCCGACATTTCCGTCCGGTTTGCCGACATTGGGGGCCTGGACGAAAAGAAACAGGAAATCTGGGAGCTGGCGGTCCTTCCGCTCCAGCAGCCGGAGCTCTTCGCCCAGTCGGGGTTGTTGCAGGCCCCGGGGGGCATTCTGCTGTACGGACCACCCGGGACGGGGAAAACCATGCTGGCTAAGGCCATTGCCAAGGAAGCCCAGGCAACTTTTTTGGCCGTCAAGCTCTCCAAGATCATGAACAAGTGGTTCGGAGAGTCCAATAAGCTCATCGACGCCATCTTCAGCCTGGCCAACAAGCTCGCCCCGTCGATCATCTTCATCGACGAGCTGGACACCTTTCTCAATCCTCGAGACGGGGCGGAAAACAGCGCCGGAAACGCCATCAAGGCCGAGTTTCTTACCCTCTGGGACGGGATCACCACCTCCGGGAACAGCCACGAGTCGCACGGGCCGGTCATGGTCCTGGGGGCGACAAACCGTCCCAACCACGTCGACAACGCCATCCTGCGGCGGCTCCCCCGCATCTTTCGGATCGACCTTCCCAACGTGCAGGGCCGCCTCCAGATCCTGAGGCTGACCCTCGAAAAGAGCAAGCACCCCCTCGGCGACTCTGCCAAGAAATACCTACCTCAGTTGGCGAAGGAAACGCAGGGCTACTCGGGGAGCGACCTCAAGGAGCTCCTCAACTGCGCCGCCCTCCAGGCGGTGCGGGAGGTCATGCGGGAAAAATCGAGGAGGGCCGTCGGACTGATCCCRGAAAGCGGCGTTTCCGAGATCGACGAGGAAGCCAAGGACGAGGGGGAGAAACCGGCGAAGCAGCCGAGGCTGCGGGCCATGACGGCCGACGACCTGCGGCTCGCCAGGACGAAGGTGAAACGGACGGGAGCAGAATCCGCCGACTACGACGAGCGCCAGAACGGGTACGGGGGAGGAGCGCGGGGACCAATGATCGATCCCGAGCAGCTGATGAGGCTGCTGGCCTCGCAACTGATGCACGGCAGCACCAACGGCCACGGAAACCACAAGGCCAAACGAAACAACAACAACAACGGCGACGACATTCCCAATCTTTAAACAAGGGAAAACATCATGAACACATCTTGCATTGTGCTTGGATGCCTTTGGTTTCTTCTTGAAAGGATGTGACAAACGCAATGATGCCGTGCTCTGTACAAACTACACGAAACCATTGTTCGTGAATGAGTTTCTGCCCCATCCTCTCAATGGAGAACAAAGTAATGCTATACAGTAAATGCGCAATAGCTCCTTTCAAGTAATGCAATAATCCATCGTATAACTACTTGTACACACCAAATGTAGAAACATCAAACGCATCAAGATAACCTAGTTTGCTGCAAAACTCACAATAAACTCTATTGTTAAAGTAGTATTGATTCTCTCATTTCGAAGCAAAACGGATTCCCTTTAGACAAATAGAATATTTTTTCTTGAAAGGCGTTGAATCATCGCGAACAGATCATTCCATCGTCTTCTACAAACTACACAAAATCTTTGTTGGTGAGAGAGATTCTTTCATTCATAATCTTTCAATTCAAAGCGGATTCTATTCCTGTCATCCCAACACCCTATTCGAGATGCGTTCCTCGACCACACAGTATGGCTCGAAAAAACCACAGGCTTTCTCCGTTTCGATTGTCCCGATCTTACGACAACGAACCGCACGGCACCGACATTCGTCCTGCTATATCATTGTGACTTGCGGTTGCTCCCGGGCATCGTCCCCCGACCGGGCTTGTGGCAGCTCCGTGTAGGCCAACCCTGCCCGGAACTCGTCGCTCGAGCCGCGGTCCTTTTTCGAAACGTATCCCCAGCAGCAGGTCAGCAGCACCGGTGACGTTGCCGTGATCAGCCCGATGATCAGCCACATGATCTTGCTGTGCCGGACCTCCCCCTCGCCGAGCGTTTCCGGGCAGTACTTCTGCAGCAGGTAGCCGCTCAAAATCCCCACCGGCAGCTTGGCCAGGAAGAGCGGTGCCGAGCTCAGGGCCATGTAGGTCCCCTCCCGGCCCTCCTCAGAGACGCTCACGGTGTAATCGTTCAGTCTCGGGCTCCAAATGGCCTCTCCCAGGGACAGGAGTATCACAAAGAAGCACGAGGACCAGATCGTGGTCGACACGGCCAAGAAGAAGACGCTCACCGTCGAAACGTAGCTCCCAATGTGGATCATGACGAGGGGGTCGACGTCGGCCGTCATCGCAGAGACGATCGGCACCAGGATAATAATGAGGGCGGGGTTGATGGCGTAGATAGTGCCCTTGGGGACATCGGGACCAAATTCTATGACAAAAAAAAGGGAAAACAAGTTCTTAGACGAAATAAATACAAGTACTTGGGTGTCTCGTTTTGTTCCGGCGCAATATGGATCGATCCAGGGTTTATCAGGCTCTTCCCTGTGGACCACTATCGTAAAAAACCGAAAGCACGCAAAACTAAGCATAAATACCCAAACAATAACGATAGTACACAGCCTARCGCACCTCGGATCATGTATTTCGGCCAGGTCCCGTCCAGGTGGCGGAAAATCTGTCGTACGTTCAGCATGATGAGAATCACCACCAGGTACCTTCGAAAGGAGGGAGACCTCCATATCTCGCTCAATATCTTCCAAGGTGAGCCGGTCTTTGGCCGAAAAACGGTCACACCGTGGGTGACATTGCTGTTGCTTTGTTGGTCGGTCTCGATACCAACACCAGCTTGTTGGCCGGTGGCAACATCAGAGTTGTTTTGGTCCGCGCTCCTCGCCAACGGGTTCTCGACCTTGATTTCTCGGACGGTCATCGTGATGCAGCAGGCTATTACATTCGCAACAATCCCCGAAAGGATTATGGCCCGGTAAGATGTGAGCGACCACTCGGTGTTGTCGCTTTCGCTGTTGCTGTCGTTGTTCTCGCTTCCCTTGTACCAGATGGTCATGGCGTCCACCGCCGGACCGGAGACCAGAGCCGCAACGTTCATAACGACGTAAAAGATTCCAAAGGCAAACCCGCGGTTTGTTTCGTGGGTGTACCTCCGGACCCCCGTCATCAGCACGGGAATCCCCAGGCAATTTCCCAGCGGCAGCGTCGCATAGAGGTGCAGGAGGAGAACATTCCGGGAGGTGGTGGCAAAGATCCCGCAGCGCGCCAGCAGTGAGAGACCGTAGCCGAGTTTCAAGCTCTTGGAAACCCCGAGATTGTCGACCAGAAAGCCGGTGCAAAAGCCGTAAACAGTTATCATGGCGCCCCAGGCCCCGTAGATGGCCCCGGCCTCGATGTCGGAAAAGCCGAAATCGTCCGAGAGAAACAGAGTGAAGACAATGCTGAAGGAAAAGTAGCTGTAGGAGTCAAGGAACTTGAGTGCGTAGACCTTATAGAGCTCCGGTGGCGCGTTCTTAAGGGAGGTAAAGCCGGCGAGTACCTGTGTTTTCCAGTTTTTCTTGCGGATGCCGTAATTGCCAATGCCAATGCTATTCCTATTAGAAATGTTGCCATTTGCATCTATGCCTGGTGAATGCTTGCCATTCATATTTTCAATCGGATCGTCTATGTTCACCTCATCGTGAAACTGCTGATTGTTCTTCATCGTGTGACAGATGGTGCCCTGGAGTTTTCCTCTGTTTCGGACGGTATTGGAGGTACCAGTAATCGCAATCGCAATCGTATTAGGATTCTTGTACATACAGTTTCGTATGATTGTCGTTTTCGTTTGAGCTCTAAGTCAGTTGTGTGGCAACTTGATAGTACGTTATGCAGTGGAGTAGCTGATTGATTCGCTGCTGTGGCTGTTCCTGATCCTGTTGACGTTCCTGCTGCCCCAATTATGTGCCTTTGCTCGAATGTTTGAACTCGCTTCGTCTTCTGGAAAAGTTTTAAAAGGAAATAATAGCAATTGTTGTTGCCTTCAGTATTATCGTACGTTCTGTTGAGGAACAGTAACCCGGATGTATGTAAGTAGATAAAAGAGAATTCTCATTCTTTATAGTTTTATTCAGTTAATAGTGTGACTGACACTTTAAGACTTTCCGCGTACGTCAGTTTAACGATCATGCGTGTGAATACAGCATAAAACTACTATAAAGAATCGACAGCGAAAATGAACGATACAGTGAAACAAAGTGAAAGTGCAAAGATTCCAGATGAATCAAGATCCTCTGATTCCGTTGGCGGAGGAGCCACCAATGCAACATGGCGGCATAGACAACGAGGTGGGAGGAAGAGATACAGCAAACCAGCTCCCACTAAGCCAATCTTCAAAGGAAGATGTGATGATTTGGAAGGGTTCATCTTCRACATTGGACCACAACAGGCCACCAAATACACAAAGACTAMGACAGAGATAATCCAGTATGCCAGAAGGAAATACGGCGCCGACGTCCGGAGAGCTATCAAGAACATGGAATGCATGCGCGGCGAGCTAATGAGCAGCATTCCGGTGCTTCCACCTGTCGCCGAAGACGCAGGAGGAACCGACATGGAAGCAATAATCAATAAGGAAATGGCAAGGAGACACATTATAAAGGTCATGCAGTATGATGAGGACATGAAAAGGATGTACAGCATTGTACTTGGACAATGTACTGACGCCATGCTCCAAAAAATAGGCACCCACGCTAGTTACCAAGCAGTGGAGCTCAAAGCCGATGTGATAGGACTACTCAAGATAATAAAGAAAATATGCTACAGATACGAGGCGCAACAGTTCCCACCATTGGCAGCAACAAGATCCCTGATGGCCCTGATAAAGACAAAGCAAGGGGACTTAATGACAGACATTGAATGGTACGAACAGTTTGAAAACCTCGTAACCGCAGCYRTTGCATGCRGTGCGGATTTYCAAYTACCCGGTATACAAGGGTATATCATGGAACAATATTATGAGCAAATAACAGTTCAATCACTCACGGAGGCTGAAAGGATCGATATAACAAAGAAGACAAGCGACATGACCCTCGCGACTATATACATCGAAAACAGCAATCAAAGCAGATATGGGAACATTAAACAGAAGCTAGAGAACGATTACCTGATGGGACACAATAACTATCCTACGGACCTAACTGAAGCACAGAACATACTTGTGAATTATAAACAGGAAGGCAGATATGCGCCCAACAAAACAGGTGGGGATGGAATAGCGTTCCTACAGGATGGCAAAGGAACACAGTCGACCAACAATGGCAAAGGAACGCAGTCGAACAATAACAGCCGGGGAAGAAACCGAGGGACCGTTACATGTTATAAGTGCGGGAAGCCCGGTCATTTCTCCTGGCAGGGCATGTGCAAGCCAGAGGATATAGCCAGCTATAACAATGAATCCGGGCAACTCCAACAAAAGGAACCGGAGGAGCGGGAGCCAGCAGCCCCAGTGACGGCGACAGCAGTTGGTACAGCGAACATGACAGTCGGTGAGTGATGTACTCAACACATACAACGATTCACCATGCCAACTAATGTTCTGCACGCTATCAACAATAGCGGATAACAACAGCCAGAGCACACCGTCTGTCAGTTACAACACCATACTGAGCCAATCCGGAGGTTACATTAATCCAAACTGGTTGCTTCTGGATAACCAGTCAACGGTTAACGTTATTAGCAATCCAAAGCTTCTTACGAACATCAGACAGACCGATAGGAACATGAAAATATACTGCAATGCAGGAGTGGCCTCCACAAACTGGATAGGAGATTTTCAAGGGATCGGAACCGTCTGGTATCACAAGGAGGGGATAGCCAATATCTTATCCCTATCCGCAATAAAGCAACACCATAGAGTTACATATGATAGCAAGGTTGACAACATCTTCCGAATGTACAGTAGTGATGGAACCAGATACCGAGAGTTCAAACAGTCCCGTCGTGGTTTATACTATAGTGATATGATGCAGGACCAATCCATAYTGYTGGCAATTTCCACRGTGGYAGGAAACGGGACAAAGTTTTCAGACYTAGATCACCGGCGAGCACTGAAGGCCCGCAAAGTGCAGGACATACTGAACATCACCACCAAGGAAATGTTGAGACTAATTGACAACAACTACATCAGGAACTGTAGTGTGACTCGTGAAGATGTAAAGATYGCAGARGAGCTGCTTGGTCCAACMGTGGTTGGACTCAAAGGAAAAACAGTTAGRAGACCAGAGAAGCATGTCAGGGTCGAGATCAAATCCCTACCTGATACTATGCTTGCGAAATACTCACGGGTGGAATTGGGRGGCGATATAATGTATGTGAATGGCATCAGATTCTTCATTACGATATCACGGCATATACAGTTTGGAACCGTTGAAATGATAYTGAATTCCAAAGTAGCAACRCTGGTTGAGTGTTTGGAGCAAGTGAAACGACTATACTCCAAGCGAGGMTTCAACATCGTSTCTATCAACATGGATGGTGAATTCTCCCCAATTAGGAGCAATATCGAGGAGCTTGGAATAACACCAAACTTTGCAGCAAGAGATGAGCACGTCCCCGAGATAGAGCGCTTTATCAGRACTATCAAGGAGCGRATCAGGGGAGTCCARTGYACTCTCCCATTCACCAAGCTTCCGGGGAGATTAACTGTCGAATTAGTAGCAAGTCAAGTCTTCTGGTGGAATTCACTACCAAAGCAAAAAGGGATATCGACCAGTATGAGCCCGCGAGCAATTGTGACAGGCCAGGAGCTTGACTTTACCAAGCATGTGCAACTGCAGTTTGGTGAATATGTGCAAACACATGAACCAACTGATAATGATACATCCCATCCACGGACAGTCGGAGCATTAGCATTGCGGCCAACCGGGAACTCGCAAGGAGGCCACTATTTCTACAGCCTCAAGACTGGACGAGTGCTTAATAGAACCAGTTGCACACGTGTTCCCATGCCAAATGAAGTGATAGACTTGGTCCACCAACTAGCAAAGAACTATCCGGATGGAGTGGTGTTCCGGAACCGTAACGGTGTGGAAATGGTGGATCATGACAATGAAAGGGAGGAGCCCCATGCAGGTGGAGAAGACGACGAGTCATCACAAGATGATTCAACATACGTGGATGAACCGGTGCCGGAGGAGGATGAATTCACTGATTCCGAATACGACACCGAAACAGCAAGTGTCGAGGATGAAGAGACTGACAGTGAGGTTGCTAAACCAACAGGGGTACCAGATATAGTAAGCGATGAGCTTGAGTCTACGGGAGTGAAGGATCCCGGGCCGGCTGAGTATGGGCCCGACAAGAAGGATGATGGTGCCCAAGCGGAAACACACCAAAGGGAACCGTACGGTCTCCGTACGAGACGCAACAGATCGTACCGACACCTCAAGACTGTCGGATACGCTAATGTGACAGAGGGACATCAGAGTGTGAAGGACATGACTACATATGCCATGGTTATACATGCGATGGTGGAGTTTAATAAATCGGAGGACAGATTTTATCAGCAAGTCAATGAAATTCTCATGACACAATACGGAGTGAAGGCAGGGCTTAAGATCTTTGGAGAACGTGGTCTTGATGCAATTAGGAAAGAACTGAAGCAGTTCCATGACCGCGAAGTAGCCAAGCCTGTTAGTGCAGCGAAGCTGACCGATGAGCAAAAGGCAAGAGCCTTGGCCTATCTCATGTTCCTAAAAGAGAAGCGGAGTGGGGACATAAAAGGAAGAGGTTGTGCTGATGGTAGGAAGCAAAGAGATTGGATGACAAAGGAGGACACCACGTCTCCAACAGTATCAGTACAAGCACTCATGATGTCATGCATGATAGATGCATTCGAGGAACGAGATGTGGCCACAGCTGATATACCCGGGGCATTCCTACAGACTGAAGATTCCAGTGGGAATACTCACCTCCGACTGGATGGTGTAATGTTAGATTTACTCGTGGAAATGGAACCCGAATTATATCAGGAACACATCAAAGTGGATAAGAAAGGAAGGAAATATTTGTATGTTGAGTGCCTCAAGGCGATATATGGAACACTGAATGCAGCCCTCCTATTCTGGATCAAGCTCAGTACCGATCTCAAATCGTGGGGATTCACAGTGAACCCCTATGATTGGTGYGTCATGAATAAGATGGTGGAGGATAAGCAGTGTACCATATTGTGGCATGTCGATGATATAAAGGTGTCACATGCATCAGAGGCCGTGGTTACATCAGTCCTTAACCAGATCAACGAGAAGTACGGAGGGGTTAGCCCACTGGTACAGACAAGAGGAAAAGTGTATGAGTATCTGGGCATGACCATCGATTTCAACCAACAAGGAGTGGTGAAATTCACAATGTATGATTATATATCGAACATGTTGAATGAGTTACCAGACGACATGTTTTCAGCGGGAGAGTCCGCGACGCCGGCGGGTGAACATCTGTTCAACGTCAATGAAAAGGATCCATTGTTGCTTGACATGGAAGCGAGTGCAATATTCCATACTAATACAGCAAAGCTGCTATTCCTCGCTAAAAGAGCCCGACCGGACATYCAACTYCCAGTGGCGTTTCTGTGCACAAGAGTGAAGCAGCCGGATAAGGACGATCTCAAGAAACTGGACAGAGTGATGAAGTACCTTCGTGGAACCATGGGTCTTCCTCTAGTGCTGGGAATCGATGGTTCCGGGACCCTAAGATGGCACGTCGATGCGGCTTTTGCAGTCCACAAAGACATGAGAAGCCACACGGGCATGACAATGACCATGGGTCAGGGATCGCCCTGCTCGGGATCGTCGAAGCAAAAGCTCAACACCAGGAGCTCAACCGAGGCCGAAATTGTTGGGGTAGATGATGAAATGACACAGGTGCTGTGGACAAGATATTTTCTAGAGGCCCAAGGATTTCCACTACGGGACAATATTCTATATCAGGACAACCAAAGTGCAATAAAGTTGGCCCGGAACGGAAAGAGGTCCAGTGGTAAAAGGACACGGCACATGGACATAAGGTATTTCTTTATCACGGATCGCATCAATGCAAAGGAAGTAAGCGTGGAGTATTGCCCAACTCTCGATATGATAGCCGATTATTTCACCAAACCGCTACAAGGATCCCTGTTCCGGAAGTTCCGAAACCTAGTCCTGGGGATTAACGAGGAGGATATACCAGGATACAGGCGAAGTGTGCAAGATGAACTACACTGCAGGGAACAGTTACGGCGAAAGAAAGCTATGGAGGATGATCTTATAAAGCAGCAACAGCAATGCAATACAGCAGTCACCGTTACAGCTGGATAAGATCACAGGAGTGTGTTGAGGAACAGTAACCCGGATGTATGTAAGCGAAACCGTAACGGTCACTAGCGAACCCTACGCTCTAAGTAACCAATGACGTGGCATCACCAATTTATGGTAAATACGTGTGGAATGAGAAAAAGCGAGTGACATTGAGAAAATGACCCAAGGGCTGGATGTGATGACCAGAGGGTAGATAAAAGAGAATTCTCATTCTTTATAGTTTTATTCAGTTAATAGTGTGACTGACACTTTAAGACTTTCCGCGTACGTCAGTTTAACGATCATGCGTGTGAATACAGCACGTTCGTACTTACCGTCTGTCAGGGGTCATAATTTAGAGGGGAGCGCATCGAATTTTTTGCATCACGAAGTGTGAGAGAAAAAAAGAGAAACTCATATTCCACGTGATTCTCATTTTTACTGCATAATACTAGTAAAACTATCCAACCTAGAAGCAGTTACAGCTTTATCAAAAATACTACTATTTCAATTTTTGAGTAGCCAGTCTAGTCCAGTTTTTAATGCTGATTCTGAATATACCATTTTGTTGGATATTAAATTGATATTTGTGGTACTATTTTACTATTGAAAAATGAACATAATTTCCATACTACTAGTACTAGTACTAGTAGTACTAGTACCACTACAAGCTAGTATGATCAGTTTCACCTCAGTACCAGTATCAATAGCAGTAGTAGTGACAGTAGTAGTGGCAGTAGTAGTAATAGTAGTAATGACAGTAGTTGTGACAGTAGTAGTAATGATAGTAGTAGTAATAGTAGTAGTAGTAGTGACAGTAGTAATCAAATTCCCTTGTGACTCATTTGAGTTTTATGGGTAATTCTTGATTCATATTCTTGTGGACATCAAAATTTTGCTGTTGCTGCCCTGTTTTGAGGAGTTAAGGCAATCTCTTCTTTTGAGCCTCCTCCTTCAAAGACTAGTACCTCCATCCATTTGGCTTTCTCAGCATCTACACATTGAACATAAAATCCATCAATGTTGATAAATTCACAATCTTGGTACCCATTTTTCAGTTTAACTGACTTGAATGTACACATGGCTCCATTTGCTTTTGACTTTTTGACATCTATGTTGTCAATGATCATGACAGGTCTACCAACATACAATTTAAGCATTGGGCGGATCTATCCTTTTGGAAGATTTGTTTGTACCTGCAACAATGTCACCATCTGATGTGGCAGTCAGCAAGCAGTATTTCTGAAATTCTGGCATGTCTCTTTATTTTCTTTTGTGTCTATCTACAGTTTTAGGTTTGATGCCTTGATTACAATGCTGGTGTGATCTGGTAATCTCTCATTTATATTTTTTGAATGAGTTCTTTTGTTGAGAAACTCAGAAAATATGCCATCATTTATTGCACATTTGTCTGCATTGCTGTATGTTGCATAAGCAATATCTTCTGGGAGTTTGTCCCAAGGATTTACAATTCTTGAATTGATGATTTGAATGTGCTCCTCTTTTACGCCATTTGTTCTTAAATCATCAAGAAGCTCTCCCAAGATTGGATTGCTATCTCTACTAAACCTGCAGTTTGTTTTAAGTTCAAGAAGTGTGTTGGTATTTTCTCTCCAAAGATGCAAATCTTTTTTGACAATAGAGAGTCTCAAACCACAGGTTTGAGTTGATTGAAGCTGCCTACAAAGACAATTGGAAGATTGCTATACAAATTATATGATGGTGGCTTGTCACAAAATCAGTTCAGATACTTACTCAATGTTTCAATTTGTTTGATGCTACTAGCAAATGATATCTCATCAACAGTGAGTAGACAAGTCTCATTTTCCCATGCATCATCCTGAGTAATATGATTGGATCTGTCACAATAAAGATGGCAAGATTTATGGTGTGTCGTTGTGGTTTCTCCACTGATTTTAACTCCTGCTGTTCCAGTCATGCATGTGATAGCCAGAGTTCTGTTGGAAATGTTTGCTCCCAATTCTTTGCAAMACATCTTACAATAATGTCAAACATAATGGGTGATTCCCGATTTATAGAAATGCTAAACTCGTCATTTATCATTTCTATAATAAGGGGAGGAATAGTACAAATTTCAACAGACAGACTGCAAGCATGCTGGCTCAATGCCAGTCTTTTGTTGGAATCTATTAGTAGAAATCTGGCACATGATAGATTTAGCACATTTAGAATGGGGTCATTTGACCCATTCTAAAAATGCTATATCTACTAGTATTACAAAATGTGCTAGATTTTTGGTCGGGTTGGGGTTGGGGCATTCCTAAATGAAAAAATAGAATCATTGCTGTTTTAGCATATTTTCCATTGCCAACAAGTTGTGATCAGTATCTTTTGGATGATTGATGTTACCATCAATGAGGATGCCTCCGCCAAAGCTTTCCTCACTGTTCCCATTTGGAATTTTTCAAGTGATTTTCTGGTGCAGGGTGTGGAGTTCACCAATCAATTGTTGTTTCTTTTTTTCTTCTTTGATTTGATTCCTTTTGTTTTGGTTAAGCCAGAGAGAAAAAATACAAACAGAAACATCTTCAGGTTTATCAGTATTAGTAGTAGTAGTAGGAGGAGGAGTTCATTGACTGAGCGAGTTCTTCTTACTTCCTGCTAAGACCTCACGAAAGTCACACAATAAGCACATGGATTATCATTATGTGTAACGACTGAAACTTCGGCGAGTTTCTCATTCGTACACGGCAAACTCAGTCGAATGAAAACAAAACGAGCGTCGTCAACCAAGAAAAATGATCTCAAAAATAGAAAACATGAACAAATGCGCGCGATACATTGAAACTAGATATCTTCAGATACGAGGAACCAAAAACCGTCATTTTATCTCGGAGTCTACACTATTGGAACTTTCCTCGTAATTGATCCTATCCACCAATTCGGCTCGACCGTTAGTTCTCTACGGTACTATCTGACTCCCACGTGCACGGCATATGATTTTATTTCCCACGATAGAATGGATTTTCAAATTGGAAGCTAATTTTTGTTGATTTTGCACCCGCCAAATCTGGAACCAACTCGACACCTGTGATTGCGGGCGTGCCGCATCAAAAAGGTGAAGAAATCTACAGTTTACGAGGCGCCATTACACCAGGTCTGAAATGGATCTACGAGATTCCGTTACACACAAGCCTCTCCTATCCAAGACTGCCAGAAGATTCTGAACAACTGACGATTCTTGGTTCCCGCTGTATCGAATTGGAGTTTGTGCCAACCAAGCCGTGATTGTATCTCGTACAGTTCCCATAAAACTCCAATTGTTAGACACAAAAATCCGACAAGAGCAAGGATAATTTGGTCCGACCACTGTATATTGCTAGTCATGAAGTTCTCCATCTTTCGGCGCAATAGGCGCCGGGCATCCGTTGGAAACGCATCGATTCTCAACGAGCACGAAGCTATGGTTGATCCGTCGATCAGCTCGGACAGCGATACTAGCACCACCAGAAGAAACCAATCGTCGAGAAAGAAGCATCGGCTGTCTCGCCAGGAGCGACAACAGCGGCAACGACACCGACATCTTCATCGCCAAAACTATCCCTATGGTGCTCTTCCAGAGAGCATCAACGACGGAATCGATGGAGACCTAGAAGGCAACATCATTAACAAGAACGATCGGCAGCATTACAACGAATACCGAGTGGCGGAATTAGGCCGTCCACAGAAACGTCTTTTACAGAGAAAGGAACGCATGACCTTCAAGATCCACGATTTCGCTGAGTGTCCGGAGAAGCGAGGAGAGTTCAAGATTTCTCCCACCCTGCACGCCCATGGATACAACTGGAAGCTTCAGGTTTATCCACGGGGTGACAATCGCTCAAAGAAAAACACTGAATATGTTTCATGTTTTCTCCATTACTTTTTCTCTCCGAACGACAAGGAAGCACCCGTCGCCAAGATTGGGTATCATTGTGGATCCCACAGGACACAGACTCAGATCTGCACTTTTGCAGTCCAAAAGGGGAACTCTTCGACGAGCTGGGGCCTCGAGAATTTTCTCAGAAGGGATCGTGTTCTAGACCATCATCTGGACGAAGATGGTGCTCTTGTCATACATATTGATATCCGACTTGCCATCGATCCAAAAATTGTTTGGTACCCCCCTTCGATGAGACGAGAACCAACCCTGATGCAGTTGTATCATACGTCCGAGGAAACCGGAGATGTAATGTTCCGCTTGAACGGGTCGATGGCGTCGTTTTGCTACAGGGCACACAAAATGATCCTCGCACTTCGCGCCAAGATACTATACGAAATCGTCAACGAAGAGTCTTCGTGCTCTGAGGTAGACTTGGACAGCTCGTTCGTCATCGTAGACCTTCCAGGAGTCGATCGAGATGTTTTCGAAGCAATGTTAGAACACATCTATACGGTCAAACAACCCACCATCGAAGACGAAGTCACGGCTCAAAAGCTTCTAGTGGCTGCGGATCGCTTTTGCCTTACCGATCTCAAGCTTTATGTCGAATCCGTTATGGTCGATCGATTCCTCACAACCGAAAATGCGGCATCCTTCTTGCTCCTCGGTGATGCCCATTCCTGCGCTTTGTTGAAAGAAACATCAATGGACTTGTATGTTTCCGATCCCGATTCCGTTGTTCGCTCTTCGGGTTGGGTTATGCTGGATCAGTCCGAAAGGATCCTAGCAGAGTTACTGGCACACACTCATACCAGTTGCCGCAATTGCTTTTACGAAGACAAGAAGAAAATTATAGGCAATATGCAGGATGCAAACAATAACAGGAACGACCAAGAAGAAATAGACGCTCCGAGCGTGTGCACGAACGATGTAGATGACGCGATGAATCGATTGGACGTCTTTTCTCTTCGAGAGCAGCTCTGTGAAAAGGGCCTCGACGTGGACGGAAGCCGCGAAACGTTGGTGGCGCGGTTGAAAGAATCACAGCAAGAAGCAGAAGAAAGGGAATAATTTCTCAAAAGAACAAAGACTCTTATCTACTTCTTCTACTACAAGTACCGTGATATTTGTGAATCACTCGTAAGGATAATCAAGAATGATGTGACAGCCTCATATCGGAATCTTCTGAAATGTACATCGATGCAGTACTAAAGTATCTACCATGCGTAACACAAAGCACTTTTCTGAAATGTCGACATTTCAAAGAAATTATTGTTGGTAGGGTGGTTCGTCGATTGTATTGTTTGAGGAAACCATTTTCTTTCTCTGCTGTGTCCGTTGCCTTCTATTCAATCGAATGACAACCAATATAAATGGAGAAGCAAAAGTGTTTGCTTGCCCCTCGCACCTGGTAACTTTTACAGGATTCGAATCTCTCGACAACATTCGTAGCTTTTTATAAAATCACTCCCGGTGGCACCTTTGACGATCACAACATTATCTGTGTCTGGCAACTCATGCACTCTCACTCTTAGAAATACCATAAGACTTTAGAATATTAATTACTAGAAGAAATAACATAATCATTACAAGAACTTGGTAGAGAACACGATGGACTTGTACCATAGGGACAGCAGATCACAAAGGCATTGGTCCTACTTTAAATCTTCTAACATTGCATATGTTAGTTTTTTGTGTGGAGGGGGGGGAGAGGGGAAATAAAAACGGGAAAATAAAAAATTGACACTCGGGAAATTGCCTTTAATTTGCTGGCACTGGAATTGTACTTAGTAGCTCTAATACATACCGGACGGTAGTCCACAAGATATTTTGGGGTTGTTAAATACAGAGTTGCTTTGGATGGCCATATTGTGAAAGTAGTCCTGTATTCTTTCCACGTCAGTACACAACATATTCTCAACAAAGTAGAGTTTTGTTTCTTAAAAGTCTTATGCCGTCTGGAGATATGAAGAATAGAYTTGCCCTGCGCTTGCGAAATCTACTCATGTCGCAAACCAAATACTGTTTACTGCAGAACATTCGAATTGCTGTATTCGACTTATTGAGCTTTTTAATTCTTAGTTTTATCCACAGGTTCGGATCTTCGTTGTCTTATGTAGAAGAGCTGATTTCAATAACTAATTATTTGGTACTTCACACGCACTACTAACCTTTCGATGGTTCTCGAGTATAGCAGGTACCAGTACGACAAACTTCTCTTGAGGGTGACTACTACGTCTCTCAGTCGTCGTACCGTTACTGTTACTGTCATCAAAACCAAATAAAGGAATTATTGCGTCGAGTCAACCCTGTACTCTAAAAAAAGACATAACCACCCAAAAAACCTATCTTTGAATCGCACGATACCGTCCGTTGCAATTGTGAAGTCACCAGGAAGTCGTCCTGATCGACTGCAATCACCTGCATGAAACATTTTTTGACGATGCACCATAGTATTACAAGAAGTGCACCCTTCCACACATTTTGATTCTTCCCACGACGCGATGCTTATCAAACGAGAACCGCTTGTCGATGGCATCGCAGACCCAACAGGTTCGAATTCTGATCATAGTAATTCCAATCCTGATGGTTCAGATTCTGTGACCTATAATTTCGCACGACTGCATCTTCCTCCCGAAGACGTCGACACCATCCTCTCAAACGAACTCTTGCAACTTTCCAGCAAAGATCGAAACGCAATCGATGAAGAGATCCACGGTGTGAGACAGATGGCACGCAAGGAAAATCCGGAATTCCTCAAGGCCGCCCTTCTGCGGCTTTCTGAGGAAATCGATAGGATACCGGACACTAATCCAATCAAGAGCGCATATAATAAAAGCCAGAAAATCGGAGAAACGTACGTGAACAAAGAGGATTTCCGTCTGCGATTTCTTCGTTGCGACTTATTTGATGCCAAGAAGGCCGCCATGCGGTTGGTGAAATTTTTAGACTTGGCCTTCAGTCTTTTCGGACACGAGGTTCTGGAGCGACCAATGAAAATCTCGGATCTCAGCATAGAAGAAATGAAACTTATGCGGATGGGCCCTTTTCAAGTTCTGCCGTACCGCGATCGAAGCGGCAGACCGGTTGTAACCTGGGTCGATGATTTTGCTACCAAGCACGGAGACAAGAGGTTCAGGGTACGTTTTTTGTATTTGATCGAACGCTTTCGTAAAGGAATACTTTGCGATAGAATGAAGTTATCAAACTCCAGGGGCAATTATGCAGTCCGTTCTTCTGCGCTTAGCATTCTTCACTTATTCTTCGCACCATTCCTCTCATTGCGTACACAGGCGAAAATGACGATGTATATGATGTATGCCTTGTCTGATGATATCGAAAGTCAACGAAGAGGCTTCGTTCATATAACCTGGCCCGGTTCTAAACCAATTGCGGCCGTACCCGACTTGGACGAGTTAGATMTAAAACTAATGCAGGTGCTGCCAATACGATTGTGCGCCGGCCACTTTTGCGTACCCGATAAGCCGTTTTTCCATATCATTCGATCAATGTTTGCTATAACCATGGGCTCTACCATGAGGAGTAGATTAAAATTTCATATCGGTGAGTGTTGTACAAGTATGACAATACCAATTCCGTAAACTATTTTCTGTGACAGTCACTGTTTACGTTTTTCTCGGAAGAGATGAGGTGTTGCACTGAACTGTTTGTTGCTATCTTGCTTTGACAAATCGTATTAATTCTAGGAGAACCAGTTGAGCTAGAATACGCGCTAAGGAGTTTTGGGATTCCATTCGAGTTGATCCCAGTCACCGGAACGGGAAATGTTAAGACTGCTTATCACAGACAATGGATTCGACTTCGGAAAGCCATCGACAACGAGAGGACTAAAGGAATCGGAGACGGTTGTTCCATGATCGAGATCCCGCGGTCTGCCGACGTCATATTTCGCACGGGCAATTCGTTGACCTGTCACCCCGGAAACTCGATATTCCAAGACGTTATACAATCAAAAATACAGCAACACTCAACCGCAACACAAGTTGAGAAAATGACCATTACCAAGGAAATAATTGAGCAGATCCAGCGCAACAACGGTCGGTTTTTACAGTGGGACAAGAATGGTTGGTGGATTGAAATCGAGGGCAGATCTCATATCCACGCCAAGGTAGCTGTCGCTGTAAGGGACTTTAAAAGCAAAGTTKTAGCTAAAGCGAACCGACAGAACTGCCAAAGTGGCACCTCTGTCTTTCAGAATCAGGATGGAAAGCGTAGAAAGGTCACGCACAATTTCGACTCGGATGACGATGTTAATGAAATGAGGTGCTCCCTGTTGTCACTCGATACTTCCGYCATGTTTTAAAAGCCTTTTATTGGGACTTGTAATCCTTCCTTGTGATGTCCACTGCAAGGAAATATCTACTCTCTTGCAGTACCGACAACAGGAACGACGACAAAGATTCAAGAGCACAGCCGATCTTAGCCTTGTGATATGTTTTCTCCTATCATTCATATGAAACCAAACAGCACACGCCTGCCACTTCTAAAGAATCGTTTTAAAAAAAAAGCATGACTTTAGTTCTCTCCTTTTTCTTCGATCCATCCCGGGTATACGAATCAACCACTTTCGAAATTCGAATGCTGTACAGAATCGCAAAACGTGCAATATTCTCAACTTCTCAATGCAGTACAACATATTGAATTAAATTAAATTAAATCAAATTAAATAAAAATTAAATTAGAAAATTGGAAGAAAAGGTAACTGCGTACTATAAATAGGAGTTTTGATCTTCGGCTATCAGAAGAGGCGATAATGAATAGACTTCATATGCAAAATGTATTGTCGCAGCCTCTGCTCTTCATCGGTTACCTCTATGTATCATACATATCTGTTACTGGTGGATGTTTGCTCGAAGCGAGCGATGCGCGCCCTTACATCGATTTTCCCAGGGAATAATCACAGTTCTTCCCTTCCAACGGATCCAAGAGCTTCGAAAAATCGGTTGCAACGGCCGGGGCTTCGTCGCCGGCGGCCGGTTCATGGGCTCGAAGATCGAAGGACCGATTCCCGAAGATATCCACGCTGCGGCAGGCTTCCATCATGACCCTGGCCACGTCGTCCCGGGGGACGGTTCTCGGAGAGCCCTCTCCGCCGTAGCCAACGCGGTCGTCGTCTACGCCGACGATCAATTCGCGCTCTCCCCCGGTCTCGTTGATCAGGCCCCCGGGATGGACGATCGTGTACCTGAGGTTAGAATCGACGCTGGCCCCGGCCTTCTCGATGAGGTACTTTTCAGACTTTCGCTTCCACAGAAGGATGTTTCCGCCCGTCTCTTTTCCCGTCTCCGGATCCTTCGTTCGCCCGAGCGTGTTGAGCATGTTATCGGGGTCCGTCCCGCCCATGCTCGAGCAGACGACAACGTGGCGAACGGAATCGCTGGCGACCCCGGCCATAGCATCGATCTGGTGTTTCTGGCCGATCCAGTCCACGATTTCGGGATCGCCCCCCTCGGGATACCCGAAGATCGGGCGGCCTTCCTCGGTGGTTTCCCCGGTGGGCCGGGGTGTTCCCGAGGTGCAGATGCACAGGGCGTCGACGCTGGTCCAGTCCAGGGCGGCCTTGACGGCGGCCTCATCGGTCACGTCGCAGACGATMAGGCTGGGAGCCTTGGAAGCACCACAATCTTCAAGCACCGCAACCTTGCTGGTTTCGGTTCGGACCAATCCAATAGGGTCGAAGTCGTCGTCCTCGAGCAATTGACGAAAGAGGGATTTGCCGGTTTGTCCCCCGGCACCACTCACTACCACTCTTTTTGGGCCGGTCGTAAGGGCACTGGCCATTCCGATCACAAGAAACAATGTGGCCACAGCGATGAGGTATGCACTGCTCATAGTTATTGGTCGAGGTGAAACAAGGTCTATCCTGCGGTTGTGGCCTCAGCGCGTTGCAGTTCCAACGGTTTCGAGACAGAACTCAATCTACGCTATCTACGGCACGATCGTACCGTACCTCCCGTACTTTACGTACGAGTACGATTATCGTACGTACCTTTCGCAAAACAATGTGAACAAAATCCAAAATCAGGATTTGCGTACGTGCGTCCGTATCTGCGCACGATCGTACGTACTGATTCAGATGATTCGATGGATCTTGACGAGGGATGGACTGGATACCGCGTACCGGTATGATCGGATGAAGGGATCGTCATTCGACTAGTAGCTCGTACTGTAAATTTAGTAGTAGAAGTACAATTTACTCATGCTTGAACGCTCCGGTTTGATTCCTATTTTGACTCGAATGATTATTCCAAGCGCACGAGGACAGATACGGTGTCGACAGATCATTTTGGTATTAGTAGTAGCAGAAGTGAAATGCCCACATAGCGACAGCAAACTTCAATCTCACATTCCAAAGTTCACCATCCCATGGACAATTGTGCGACCAAATATCATTCGATGATTCGCAAATTGCTCGGAAATTGTTTACATTGTCAACCAACTGATTGCTACTACTACTTCCTTGAGGATGAAAATAAAGAGTCTCCCAAACATTGGGTCTGRTGGAGCAGGTGAGATCACTGAATATACCAAGAGTCATATTCAATGGACAGAGGGTCGTGCTTCCAATACTACTACATATGCAGCCACCCTTAGATTAGTTTAAAGACAAAATTTTACTGAAATCTGGAACTTTTTCTCATTTGAATGCTTTTCTTCAAAATGTGGCTTAATTCTCTTCATTCCCCAATATTGATGGTTTGTTTATTTTCCAAAGCAGGTTTGATATGAAGGCTGGCAGAAAAGTACTCAAAACAAGACTGAAAGAGAACTTGAAAGTGTTTAAACCAGATAGTAAATGAAAATCACATTTGGCAGAAAAAACTTGAATAGTAGAAAGATGTTCCAGATTGTTTCAAATGCATGTCTTGACAATCCAAGCAGTAGTACACTCAGCAGCGTTGGTTTTAAGCCCATTGCTTTCATCTTCTACTGCGATGTTGCTGAACATGCATGAATTGGCTTGGCTTGAATAAATCAATGATGGTTCAGCAGAAAGGATAGGAAGAAGATAGTGAAAAGAAGTATTTGAAACGGCAGCAGGAGTACTTGGAATGCTGGCATTATCATAATGCGCAGCAGTCCAAATCACCAAAATATGGATGTTATGGCAAAACTTCTGGACTATGTACCTAATGACTATACACCGCTTTCCACCATTTGATTTTTTGGCTCCTTTCGCCAAGTAATTCTGCCTATAGATCAGAACAGAGGTGTTACGATCGACTGCTGTCACGAAACAAAACTTCAGAAGTTGACTGTGTTATAGACTGTTCAGCAAACGAAGCCACATCCTATCAATTCTGTTTCCATACTACCGTCCGAGTCAGTGGTGGTCTGGCTTTTCTTTCTCCGCTTTGCGACGCTTCCATCCTGGCGTTGAAAACTGTACGTGCTAGATTGAACGGATTGTCTATTGCTGCTTGTTGTTGCCCTGCCTTTGAAATCCCGAATCGCTACTTCTACCTTGAACAAAATTTTGCGACGAGACTTCATTTTGGTCCAGTACCCTCGGCTGTCCCATTGAAGGAAGGATCCATTGAGTTGCTCTATTTCCTTCACAATGTCTTCCGCCAAAACTGCTTGCGTGGACAACGACCCCGATTTGAACTCGTCGTGCTTCATTTCAATCAAACCACGGAAAAAGGCATTCCCTGGGTGGGCACTCGTCGTGGTTCCAGAACGAAAGAGCACGTCGTTGCTGTTCGGTAGCAGTATGATCGAGTCTTCGCCGTCTGAATTCGTAGTGTCTTCTGATTCAAGGAATTTCCGGACCTTTATCCATTGATACAAATGCGTCTTCTTGATATTTCCAGAATCGGTGATGGGAATCATTTCGGTCGGAATGCCGTATCCATGTACGCTATACCGTCGTTCCATGTCTGTACCTATGGTTCACCGGTGATATTAAACCCGGTCCACGTAGAATAAAGAAGAATGAGTTCCGAAACTGGAGCTAGAGAGATTTCTTTGGACAAACAGCATTAGCGACGTACCATCGTGAAATTTATACCGAACTCTTGGATAGCCAAGGACTAAAACCATGAAAGATCGAATCAATCGAAAGTAAAGTGTGTTAGGAAAACATGCATGAAGGGCAGCGATTCGTAATGCACTCGAAGAAACCATAGCTTTCAATAGCCGTCTGTTTTCCTTTGTGAAAGGCATATTAGTCTTGGAAAAATCTCCCATTGGCCATGCTACCATAACCACGCCTTTCCTTTGACTTTCGACGTCGTTGCCGGCTACAAACAAAATGTAGGTCGCAATTCTCGCCTGCATCGCAATGTAAACCACAACATAACAGGGATAAAATACGCAAGTTGTATGAGTTGAATTTGGACCCGCGATAAAACGATAAGATCTGGTGATGGTGACCAGTAATGCAGCAGAAAGTGTCGACAGTGCACATAACAACGTTACATCTATATGCCATCGACTTTCCGAACCGCTCATGGGAAATAAAAAAAGACCGATGAAGAAAGTGTATAAGAATCACCAAGCTACCTACCCTCATTTTGAAATCGTATGCAAAACCCATTGCCCCCACGTTTACAAAAATTGGTCTACCGCTTCGATCTCTATAGGGCAGCAATTGGTAAAAGCCCAACCGCAAAATCTTGATTTCTTCCCTGGATAAATCGCTGAGACGGATAGGTCTCCGCAAGACTTCGTCGTCGAACAATTCATCCAAGAAATCGAGATAGGCGACTATCCGGAACGCTGCTTTTCTCGCATCGAAGAGATCGCATCGAAGAAATCGCAGGCGAAAGTCAGGGGTATTAACATAATTGTCGTTTGGGAACAGTGTCTGGCTCTTGACGAAGGCATCTTTGGTTTGGATCTTGCTTAGTTCTGCGGCAAGATCAATAAGACTCGTTTGCACCAATTCAGCTGTCTCTTCGGGAGCCACGTTGTAGACGCCGTGAATCTCTTCGTCGATAGCTTTTCGATCCTTGTAGGAAAGCTTAAGAAGCTCCTCGGTCAGGGCACTGTCYGCTTCTTTGACGCTGCTAACTGCTATGGCTGGAAGAACATGGTCGTCGTCGCCTGCTGCAGCTGCGGTCGCTTTCATCACTGAATGAGTTACCGGTTTGTGAAAGCTAGGTATTATTGTGATGTAGGGTCGAGGAACGGTCTTTCGTTGGGAAATAATCTGATGAGTAATATATTTTCCTTCTTTTCTCTCGAACGGATACAATTGCGAAATGTATGTATGCTCTTTAGTGCCGTATAATTACGTGTTTACAATAAAGAGTGAGCAGAGTGAGTGGTTGAGCCTATCAGCACTGTCACTCACTATCTATTCGTGATTTACTACATGTTACTGCCTCACACCACCCCGCACTTGCAGAATCTAGTGACTCACTCGATTCAAATTTACTCTGACGTAGTAAATTTTGAAGAGGATCTAGATTATGACAAGTGGAGCAAGATATCGTGTTAATTGTTGTGTGTTGTTGTGTCGATATAGTTGCTTTATCCTCAACAAATGGGGGTTGTTGAGTAGGTGACAAGTGAGGGTATGTATAGTCTGGTTTTAGTCGTCCCATGAATATATCAGAATGTTCAAGGAACTTGGTTCTACCGGTTGGTTTGCTCAGTGAGTCACTGTAGTTCTCATCGGATCGTGTTTCAATAAAGTTAATGTGTTCATCATCAGTCCATTGCAGTATACTAACAAAGTGTTTCATTTCCACATGTCTTGTACGGCGAGTGGGTTGGTGTGCATTTGCCATCCTAACTGCTCCATGGTTGTCAGCTAAGATGGGTGTTGGTTTTGTTTGGGCTATGTTTAGTTCCTCCAGAATCCATCGAAGATAAAGTGCAGCTTTCCCTGCATCTGCCATATTGGTAAACTCAGCCTCCGTGGAGCTTTGAGCAATAGTTGGTTGTAATCGTGTTCTGTAGTATATTGCTGCTCCGGCTAACATCATGATCACTCCTCCCATGCTCCTCCTCTGTAGTCGGTCAGAGGCCCATGTTGTATTACACGAGCCATGAATTTGCAGCGGGTCCATGGATTGGTAGAATTTCATGAGTATACGAGGGTCAGTATACGGGGTTGGATTGGGTAGTTCCGGCAGATCAGTACGGGGGAATGGTCTCCAGTACGTGAGGCCTTCTTCCTTTGTAGCCAAGAGGTATAGAAAGATCTGCTTGACTGCTTCATAGTGAATTTTAGCAGGGCAATGTGAGTGTTGACTGAGTGTAATTACAGCAATGGAGATGTCAATGCGACATATTGTGAGGGCATATATTAGCTCCCCTATGCACTGTCGGTAGTTAAAGCCAGCCGTTTGTTGGAGTTTAATAGCTTCAATGGGATCAGTAGGGCCTTTTGTTGTTTGGATTTTCCGCTGATATGCTGCATTTTCATTCATTGGAGTTGGTCTCTTCCGTGTTCTTTGTGTTGTTAGGCTCCAACCATGGTGAGCTGCTATCTTTTCGATATAAGTGTGGCAGTGGAGATGGTTATAGTGTTTGGTTTGGTCCACGTGAATTCCATTGAATTTTCTTATAGTCCCCAGTATATTGAGGGGGTTAGTCATTTTATCTTGGATAAGCTGTCTTATGGTGTCACAAGCTGCTTCACTTTCATTCGCTATTAGGAAATCATCCACTTGTCGTAGGATGAGTGTGAGACCGGTGTTATCATGCTTATAATAGAGACAAGGTTCATGTGTTGTTGGTTTGAAGCCCAGGTTTGTGGTTAGGATATTAGAAATGTATTTATCCCATAGTCGTGGGGCTTCTGGGTGACCTTGAAGGGCTTTCTTAATGGGTATAACTTGTCCAGGCTTAATGGGATCGTTCTGGAGGCACTCTGTCCACCATTGCTGAAAGGGTTCATCAACCTTCATGTAGAAGGGAGATTTTGGAGCTGGAGCCTCAGCAAAAGCATTGCCGACGTCATACCCAACACAGATGAGGTTGAGAGCAGCTGATAGTGCCCAGGTTAGTCTGTGAATTGGTTGTTCCACACAGGCTGCATAGGTCTCCGCTAGGGTAACTGCTTTGCYGTATCTYTTGCCACCATTGCATGTTCCCCGTGATTTAGGCTCCTCAATTCCAGTGAGTGGGTTCTCTTTTTCGATATACGTCCAGACCCAGGGGAGGACAGTCTTATCTGGTGTGTTGTCTACTGGATCGCCGAACATGCCTACTTTGTGGTATCTGTTGAGCTGTTTCCATTCAGATTGAAGGAATCCGTCCCATTGCTGTGTTTGCATCAGCTTCCTCCGAGTGAGTTTTGAAATCTGCACTTGTTGAAGTACTGTTTCTGGGGAATCGATGGGCTGTGGCCACTGCTCCTTGGATATCCAAAGGTCCTGTCTGTAGTTGAGGGAGTGTAGATGGTGTGCAATGACATTCAATTGGTCTGCTTGGAGGGTGGGAACTCCTTCCCCGCTTAAAGCAAAGCCAATTAGTGAGCCAAAGGTGAATTTTATGGTTGATTGGTGAGTTTCTCGAGCATGTTGGATAGCATTGATAATATCCTGTCGATTGCGTATACTTTTGTCATCTACAGAAGTGATTATTGTTCCTCTGAGTCTTCTTTTCCATCCACGGATTCGTGTATGGGCAATAGTTCCGGGTTGTATGGTTGTTAGCTCCACTGCATGTGCTATATCTGGATGGCTGCTGACGATTATTCCCATGGTGGGATGGAAGCTATTCGTATTTTTAAGGGGAAGGGTGTGAGAGGTTTCTTGTGTATACATGTTAGTGGATATATCCAGTGTTTCCAGCTCGGGTATTAGTGCAGCTATGTCTGGTCGTTGGAAGTTTGCACGATGGATCCGTGCCATTACTTTTGCAGCTGCTGCTGTATAGGAAAGTGGTGAGTCCTGTATTATTTCCTGTACGATATTTGCAGGATTGCGTGGACGGGGATCCTTGATGTTAAGTTTCATTGGTGTTGGGTCTGGAACAGTAGTGTGGTCCTCGTTGTTGCCCTCTGTGAAGGTTTCCATGAGGTGAGATGCAGCAGGGGATCTGTTTGATGGTGAATCGCCGTATTGCAGTTCATCTTTGGAATGATGTCGAGCAGTTTTATCAGTTCCTGTGTGGATATCAAAGTACTTGATATTATCAGTTGTGGGTCCGTATCCAAGGAATATCCCATCATATGTCCATGGGTGTGTGGTTGTTGGCCGTGTGCCTGGTCTCTTTGCTGTTATTTTAGCGCCAAAGGTGATGAGATTGTCGACAAGGGGAACTTTCCCGGTGTACAGTTGTAGTGGGGTCATTCCAATGGCATTGTGGTAGGTCCTATTATAGAGCCATGTAGCATGGAGGAGTGCATCAGTCCAGTATTCTGTGCCGAGGCCAGCTGCATAGAGCAAGCATCTGATGCGTTCCTTGAGGGTTCTGTGTGGGCGTTCTGCAAGGCCATTTTGAGATGCCGTCTTGATTGAATCATATCCATGGTGGTGTATGGTGTTTTTAAAGTCATTGGAGTTGGCTAGTTCACCCCCTCCATCTGTCATGATCGTGCAATCAAGATGCTGAGGTAGTAGGTCAAGGAAGTATGATTTGTCTTCGGGTGTGATAGTATAAGAGTGTTCCTGGGCTGTGTGGCGGAAGGCGCGCGATCGGGCAAGATAACCATCGTCCGTGGTGGTAATGATTGCCTTGCGTGGGTCAGTAGTCTTGATACCATGTTTGGTGAGGAATTGATCGATGATAATTAGTGGGGGCTCTTTGGTTTTGAGTGGGAAGGTCCACAGTGCTCTTGTGGCAGCATCGATGATGGTGAGGAATCCAATGTGACCTTGGCGGCTCTTCTTGAGGGTGGGGAGTGGTTTCTCATTCTTGTGGAGGATTCCCTGGAGGTTGGGGGGTCCGCTTACGAATGAGAGGTCCATATGAAGGGATTGCATGGGGATGAATTTTTCTTTACGTGGTTTCTTGCGTCCAGTGTACTTGGTCATTTTGCTCTTTTCACAGAAAGGACAACGGAAGAATGGAGTGGAGGTAGGGAGAGGTGGGATGCCGTCTACAACCTTCTGTGTTTTAACGAGAGTGGCAGGTGAGATGTGTCCGTATCGTTGATGCCAAAGCTCTAAGTGTTTTAGTGCTTTGGATAGGCCTGTCGACCACGTTTTTGTACGGTTACCTTTATCGACTGCATTTACGTTAAATTGGTTGTCTTTCGTCGTCGTTGCGTCGTATTTTTGCACTTCCGCCGCGATGTGTACGTTTTCCAGCTCGTTGACGACCAGGACATTGTTGGATGTGTACCAGAGACCATTGTGAAGGCTTACTGTTTGGATTGATTCAATCGTTTGGTTAAGCTTGTTTATGAACTGTACTGCTCCTTTGCTGTTTGCTTGTCCTGTCTGTAGGAATGCATAGTAGTTACGTGATCCCCGGTAGTGTTCCGGGGATAGTACTGTGCCTGTAGATTGTGGCGTATAGAGTGTTTTCCAACGCATGATGTTTCCTTGGTCTGAAATGATGTGTATATGGCCCTCACCATAAGCGTATAGTGTGGTGTCCGGAGTTGCATCAGCTGAGAATACTCCAACTGGTACTGGTGAGTCGTATGGCGTGTAGTTATGTAATAGGTCCTTTTGGTTGGTGGCGGACATGTTTGCCCCTGAGTCGGCTTGCGGGGGTTGTATGGGGGAATCGTGCATTGGGTGTGCTGAATCTTGATTTTTAGCCGTATGTGTGGTCGCTATTAATATGCGTTTGCGCATGTTTTTCCTAAGAGTGTAATGGGGCATACGTATATACGGGTGACTGGTATCGTACTCAGATGCAAGGGAATCATCGTAGAACATGAAGGGGGTGAGGTCGTTGCCCCTTGGTGAGTATTCGTCTGTATTCATGTCTGTATATTGGTTTTCTTTGCAGTTCATGCATTCTTTGTTTGACGTTAACATCGTCTGTAGGGTGTATATGTATGCACTTGAAGTACTGTGCTTATGTAGGTGCTGCGGTCGGTCCTCGTTGCTTTTGCAGCTGGCTTGGGAATGTGTACGTAGATTGTGTGTGGCTGTGGTAGTGGGTTGAGGTTTATATGTACCGCAGTTCGGTGTTGCGGGTGGAGCTGTGCTCGTATCATATATAGTATTTGCTGTATCGTTGAATGGTGACGATGGTGAGGGGATCGTTGCTTGGGTTGCCGTATCGTCATGTTTGTCGTGAGGTGGTGGGCGTAGTCCATTTGTTTGTGCTGTTTTGTTGGGTGTGTCGCCTGATGTATGGGTGTGTGTGAAGATGTCATTATCGTGCGGAGTGAGTCGTGGTAATGGGATTCTGCGGTTGTCACGTGATAGGGATCCGTATTCATCCCGCGTAGTAAGATTGTAAGATGATGGGGGATCATGTTGCGTTGTAGGCCGAGCTCCGCTAAGAACATGGCATGTATCCTATTCTTCATCTGGTGTCACCGGTGAGAAAAGCTGGGCAAGGTCTTCCCGGCCACGTTCATGGTCTTCGCGTGTGATAGGTTGGTCGTGCAACGTACTCTCGAAGTGGTTTACCACCTTTTGGGTGTGCATGTTGTTGTGTTTCACTGCATTGTTTCTGAAATCCACTGGTTGTGTTGATGCGTATTTCTGAGCAAAGTGCATTTGTGCTCCGAAGCGACAGATTTGGTCACCTATGTTATGACCATATGTTTTGCAACATTCACATTGAACCTTGTTTTTGTATTCGAACTTCTTTCTCTTACTTGCATCAATTTTTGTGATGGTTGCAGGGGTATGTTGTTGTGCGGTTGGGATAATATTAGGGTGGTCCAGGATGAAGTTTGTTAGAGCGGTGAGTTGTAAGTGCTCGGGTACCGGTTTTGTTCGAAAGCCTGGAGTTAGTCTGCGATGGTTGTCTAGTTGAACCAGGAGGCAGCATCCTGCCGTATAATTGAAGTGTGTCATTGCTTGATACACTAATTCGTGACTTTGTTCGAATTCCGTATATTTGTGATTACGGCTCAGTCGACATGTTCTCACATGTTCCTGCAGTTTTCCCACATAGGTGCCAGGGTCATCTTTTGCTGTCCATTCTGGGCCCCAGCCGTTTTGGGTGGGTTTTAAGTAGTCCAGCGAGTGTCTGGCTAATGCATATAGGGCTTCGTATCCCCTGCTGTGCTGGGAATATTGGGAGATGAGGCCCCGTAGGAGGAGGTGTTCTGGGGGAAGAAGGCGAGAGATGCGGYGATAGATATATGCACCAATCTTCTTGATATTTTCTTCAGTTTCTGTGTGGTCTGGTGGGATGCATGTCTCCAAGTTTGGTAGATCATCCAGGTGTACCAGGGGTAGGCTCTCCAGTTGCATCATTCCGTATAGTTCATTGTATAAAGCTGTGAATTCTGCGGAGGTGAGGTACCGGTTAGTAGAGGGAATAAGGTTGTGGTTGAATTCTTTGAAATCCATGGCATGGATTGCTTTGCTAATCCGATGGTTATGGTAGTGGGTTGATTTTTCATCCCATATCTGGTGTTTCCTATCGGTGTAGACATCAAAGTTTCTGTCACTATCCCCTCTGGTATCAAATGGTGTGTTACTGCCAATTGTAGTCGTCGGAGGGTGTGGTTGACTGTAGTCTTTGTTGGTGTTGTACTGATTTTTATTTTGTTTTTCTTTTTGGTATTGTGGTGGAATCTTGGGATTGTTTGCCATGATGTCGTTGACTTGGCAGTGAATTAGGTCTTTGAGTGTAGGTGATTGGGTTACATATGCATGAATGGTTGTATCAATGTCAGTGTGGAAGTGGTTGGATGCCACAATCGACTTAAGAGACGAGGTGATTTGGGTGTTGATAGTTTCTTCGACTGTTGGGTTGGTCTCCAAATGCTCCTTAACTGAGCGGGTGATATCCGCTTCCGCTATGTGCTTGGTGATTGCTATATTCTCCTGTGCGGCTGAAGCTGATTGGTCCATTTCCTGGGTTATTTCCTGCTTGTGTGACGTGAGTTTTGCCAGGTGGTTGTTGCAGATCTGTTTTAAGTTGTTCTTTGTTTTGGTGAGGTCGTTGTTGACCTCCTTGATTGTTTCACTTGCTTGTGTGATGATTTCTCTTTTAGCTTGGGAGATGACAGTATCCTTCAGGCTCTGTACTATGTGAGCCTTATGTTCTAACTTATCATGGATGATATCTTGAATGGTTGATTCGAGCGTGGATTCCATGAGTCGGGTTTGTTCAAGAACTGCACTTGTCACTTGAATCTCAATGGCTTTTGTTCGTTCTTGCAGTTGTGCTGTGCTCTGTTCGACAAGATCGTTGAGTTTATCAGTGAGTTCTGCTGTGATGAGGGTGGGTGTCTTGGTTGTAATGCTGCTTGCTTCATCCCTGAGGTGTTTGAGTTGAATTGTCTCATTCTTAATTGAGGCGAGGACTGTGTTAGCCTTATTTGTTCGTTGGTCCAGGGCCCAAGTGGTTGTTGCAGCCGCATCCAGATTGGTTTGGAGAACTTTATTTGTATGAAGGGTGTCTTGAATTTCTGCAGTTTGGGACTGTAATTGAGTCTTCAAGGTGTCGACAGTTTTGAGGGCTGTTTGGAGATCTACTGTTGCTGTGTTGAGCTTCACTTTGGTGGTATTGAGGTCCTCCTTGGTGGCGTGTAGTTCAGTTGTGGTGGCTTGAAGGGCTGTTTCATATCCCATTTGCAGTTGGCTTATCCGTTGGTCAATTAGTGCAAGGTGTCTTGTCCATTTGGTGTCTTCCTCCATCACCAGTTGCGGGGGTGTTTGTGGGTCGAAGCTGTCTTTAATTGATTGGATTTCCGTATCAATTGTTTCATATTGTTTTTCGTATTGTATAATACGGTCGTCGATACTCCGCTTCGTTGGGCTTTCCATGTCCTCCGGGTCAGTTAGTTGTTCTTCAGAGGATGCAAGTGATGTTCCAYGTGCTTTTTGATGTTCCTGCTGTTCCCGTGCAAAGCGTTGGATGAGTGCAGCTGGGGGAATGTCCAATGAGCTCATAGAGGATTCACTATCGCTGGTTATGGTAGGCTGTTCCTTTGTGTGGTGGTTCTGTTCAGCGAGTTTTAGGAGGTCATCCTTTGAGGGGGGGTCTGGGCTATTTGGAGTAGTCGCTAGGTGTGCTGGTGGTTTGGATTGTCGGCGAGCTGGGATTGCTTCCGGTGGGGTTTCCTTATTGGGTGGGAGTAGTGAGTCCATATACTCGATGAAGGCAATACTGTAGTGGTATCTTGTGTCTTTGTCGATGATTTGGAAGTGGTTCCGGTGTAATAAGTCCTGTAAGTTATCACCCAAGGCTGTGATTTTATCCGTGCTGTTGAGTTCCTTAGTGTGAACCACGGTTAGGTGAGTCGCATAACTCGTTGGAGTTGGTGGATATTTGGGTTTGAATGGGAAGAGTGTTTTGTCGTATATTGCTGGTGTTGAGTGGAGGGGAAATACTCTTTCCAGGGCTCTTAGTTCTCTCTGTATCGTTCCATCGTACGGAGAGAGCTGTAGTTTTCTTCCTGTGGATATTGGAGTGTTTCTCGGGGGTGTTCTGGTGAGGTATCTTCCGATTGCTGGGGTCTTGGGTTTGGGTTTTCGGGTGCTGCTCCTGCTCGGTGTTGCTCCCCGTACGTGTTGTTGTGTTGGAGTTGTCGACTTCTTCCTTGTCGGCGCCATGGTAGGTGTTGTTGTTATGTTGACACCAGGGTTCTGAGAATTTGTACCGTAGAGTGCTACGTGATTTTGTACAGGGTTCTCTTCCGGGGAATTTCGTTTGTGAAATTCGACCGGAGTGTTGTCTTAAGCTTGAAAGTGCCTGTGGCGCTCTGAGCGAAAGAGAAAGAAAATCAATCTATTGGAGTGGAATTGTTGTTCTGATGATGGTGATGAGCTGAGGTATGGTTGTTGTTGCTCATAACCTGCGAAATGTATGTATGCTCTTTAGTGCCGTATAAYTAYGTGTTTACAATAAAGAGTGAGCAGAGTGAGTGGTTGAGCCTATCAGCACTGTCACTCACTATCTATTCGTGATTTACTACGTGTTACTGCCTCACAACAATGAACATGGCCGAACGAAGAAATACGGAAATTATTGATACGAGTTCTACAGTAATAGGAATATGGGGAATATGTTGAATCAATTGATTGAAGCAGGGTGACATTGTCCCTCCTAACTTCCCTGGATTGGTGGTTGGCATATTTTGGAGTCTGGGCATGACAGGAAAAATCAGATCATCAAGAGACACAGGTAATACAGATTTTTATTGCTTTTTGACAAGGATACTTGGTGCTATGAACCAATGCAAACTAATTTTCATACCAGGAAGGGTAGTAAGCATTTGATAACTGAGATAATTGCTACATAAAGAAAGCCACCTATGGATGAGATGTGTACTATAGCATAAAGAGGATCCAAATGTAAAGAGAAAAAAGCCGTTCTATGATCAGAGAAGTGGAAGAAGAGTTGGGAGGTTACTGGAAGGGAGAGCATTGTTCACCTTTTGTGTAAGGAGATTGAACAAGAAGGTAGGAACCCTGAAACAGAAGTGGAGTTCAAAAAGCTAGCGAGAGAACAATTCCAAGCCAATAATGGTGCTGGAGACATGATATTGCCAGCAATTAGCAGTGTCTATTGACATTATTGACAAAAATATTCCTGACAAGAAATTGCATCAACTGGGATGTCTCTCCAATATTGTTGATGAAGCTATCTTGATCATTGGACCAATGGCAGGGGTTTAGTGTTACCATGAATAGTACTAGGTGCCCCAAAAAAACACTCTTGTTGAAGATTGAGAATAAAATTATAATCATAATATTGATAGAAGATATGATTGCACTTTATCTTGGACCTGATGTGAATAGAATTGTAAACAAGGCAGTAAGGATTTCAAATGTAAAAAAGATATCATGTGTTGAGCAATTAATAATGATTTTTTAGGGTTGCATGTAGCAACACCTGCTAAAACAAAGAAGTTTGGTATGAGCTGGCATGATTTGAAAATAAGGAAAGGGGGAATAAAAATAATTTGTTGGCCAGAAACAATTTTTGGAATTCAATAACGTTCAAAAAATACAAACTGTGGGTTTGTGAATTGAAAATCACCCTACACTTGCTCCGTACAAAAAAGGATGCAACAATAAGGGTCACACTGTAGATTTTTTAAAAGGCCCCAAATACTTTTTGTGAGGATTTAGGCACATGCCCAAATACCTTCCTATGGCAGTAACCCCACCAATTCTGGAATACTTCATGCAGAAAGTAGTCTCTCAAACATTTGTTGCAAGTCAACTACAGATACAGTAAATTATTTTTCACTACTAATAATCTTCGATTATCATTAAGCATCACATTGCACTCATACTACTAGTGCTACTAGTACCAGTCAATTTTTAAGCACCAGTAATATATGATGCAAAAACAAGTCAAGTGTCCAAAATTATTTTTTGCTAGCCAACTACAGCAGCTCTACAAGTAATGGTTTACACCCCCATATGCTCTAATATCAATGATCAGACACTGCTAGTAATGTTGATTATTTTGAAGCAGCAAGTCTCCTTGATTTTCTGTTGCATGAAACTGACTGGCTAAAGTATGCCAAATCAGTCACTGCCATCATATCTTATGCACAGAAACCACCTATCATAGTAGTTCAAATGTTTACCAAAGTGATTGGGGTTAGGTTCCTACTAGTACTACTAGTATTAGTAGTGCTAGTGGTGGCAGTATGTGCAACAACTAGTCTACTAGTTTGGGTTGTAAATTATGAGCAGGCTTTTGAAATAATGTTTGAGGGTTGCTTACTAAGTGCATTGTTTCTAGTATGAGTACTGGTTTGTGTACTACTCAGATAGTCAAGTCACTCAATAAATTTGAGTTCATCCATTCTTCTTAGTAGAAAAAGTGGCACAGCATGGTGGTTGGCTCATGCATTGGCTAGAAGAGTTCATCCAATGTTGAAAAAGTGGCACAGCATGGTTGGCTCATGCACAAAAATTAATGGACAAATTTGCATATGTAAACTGTGTGGGAGCACTTAAAAAAGTAATACTGTGTAAAATCACAATATCTAGTACACCCCATGAAGACCACCCAGGGAAAGGCATTTTTTCATGTGCAAGCACAAAGCTTCACTTTCCAAAAAAAAACACCATCATTTCACAGCAAAAATGAACATTGCAGTTGTTCCTGACCTCTGCAATGAGGAAACACTGCAATATGGTACTGGCCTTCCCAAGAAATAGTAGAAGAATAAACCTAAAATACCGCCGACTCACTAGCTTTAAAGAACAAGAGTACCACCAACAGAGCAAGAGCCACCAGTGCCAAAGCCAGCAAGAATGTTTCTTTTGTGATGCCTGTTCCTGATATGGGGAGAAAAACGGGATGCCCTAGACTCGACCAATAAACTTCTTAAGAAGGCATTCATATTTGCATTAATGGTGAATAAGAGTGTGGTAGAAAATGGCAGTTATTAATAGGAGATGCATGGCATCGTACCACGTATAACCGTCGTATTATTCAAATCTCCGACACTGCGATATCTCAGTACGCGGCTCCGGATCGGGCACTCTCTTTCTTTTGTTCCCGTCCTGGCCTTGAAATAGATATGTGTAACTCTGGTTTGTTTGCTGATTTCTCCGTGCTTTCGTCTTGTATTTAAAATCCCTTATCGAGAGAGCTACTTTGGTGTGGATCCGCAATCGATCATCTATTTCCCTCCAATACCCTCTGTTGTCCCACTCGAGAAAGCGACCTCCTAACGATTCGATTTCCTCAATTAACTGTTCTGCTAACTCCGCTTGCGTTGTTTGGGAGACAATGGAGGGGATTTCGTGTTTGGATTCTATCATGCACCGAAAGCGTACGTTGCCACCATGACACGACATAGACGTCCCCGACCGAAAGATAACATCGTTTGATCCCGGACATTCTATGATAGATGAGGAGTCATCGTTGTTTCCTCCAGTCATTTTAACCACTTCTATCATCCTTCTGAGTTTAATCCATTGCTTCAAATATGTTGTTTTGATGTTTCCAGTATCGGTCAAGGGAATGAGTTCGACCGGTATACCATACCCCTTTACGCAGTATTGTAGCTCAATATTTTCGCCTTCATTCAAATCATGGCGTTTGGTTTGTTTTGCAGGCCGTCATTTCAAGCGAGCAGCGAGCCATGAGTGGCGTAATGAAAGATCCAAAAAAAATACGGACATTCTGCGTCAGGTCAAGTGGATCACACATTCATAACAGAGACTAATCTGTGAATACAAGAACGACACACTGAGATGCATGTACTGCTGCGCCAAAATAATGGTCACGTACCGACATGGAACTTCATTCGCTGCATATAGTGTGACATGGACAAAACAAATAAGGTTCGCATCATGTGAAAGAAGGGTGTATCTGGTAGGCAAAAGTGAAGGGAGCATGTCCGTATTGGTAAATTATCGTACACTCGCTTCAAGAATATGACCCTATCAAGCTTGATGTTGTTAACCTTGTCCCCCTCGGGCATCTTTGTTCCCGGCCAAACGACAGAAGTGATTCCTTTTCTCTGCGTCTCCACATCTTCTGATGCTGAAAGCATCAGATATATAAGAATCTTCACCTACGAGAGATAACATGATCCATGTATTCACCGATGAGCTGGTTAGATGGGCGGGTTGCATTGTTGACTATAAAAACTTGCATTTGGTGTAGCATCGAAATCAAAATTGGACAATTTCAAACTTACTCTTGTTACCAAAGACGACTTGATTCCAAAGCCACCGACAGATACGAAAATACGTCTCCCACTTCGATCTCGAAAGGGTAGCAGCTGCATTCGACCCGCACGAAATAGCTGCATCTCCTCCCTGTTGAAATCACTCATCTGTATCTGCCGCCTCAGGGCGAAGTCTCCGAATATTTCCAACAAGAGGTCCAGGAAGCTTAACATCCGCTTGGCGGCTTTTCGCACCTCGAACAAATCAGAGCGAAGAAACCTCAGTCTGAATCCTTCGCTGTTCACATAGGTTTGCGGAAACTCCTGGCTGTGATCGTAGGCTATCTTGTTGGGTGTTCTGTTGATCTCGTCTTGCATATCTCTAAGTGCTTTGGAAAGCATCTCCGGCGTTTCTTCGGGGGCAAAATTTTGCACACCGTGTATTTCTTCGTTGATTGCATTACGGTCTTGCAGGGATAGCTGAAGAAGCTCATTCGAAAGAAGATCGTCCACCTTCACCTTCGATACATCTGTAGCCGAAATAGGAAATTTTGAGAGCAGCTCTTTGACATCGTTTGGATTGTCTGCCAAACCATCAGGGGGAAGAGGGGCCCTTTCTGGTATATTTCCATTCCTTATCACCATTTTGTTTTGTGGAACCTTTCTGTTCCGATCTGTTTTTTGTTCCTTCTGAAACCTATGGTATTGAGAAGCTTGCGTTTGTGATTCTTACTCGTCCTTAACAGCGCAACTAATGGATTACTAGTGCAGTCTCTAATTTCGTCTACCCCTAGTACGTCAATCCGGGGATTGTCACTCTTCGTGAAACCGAGTGGTGATGGTCGAGTCTTCAATGGTCTGCTTGATAAGAACTGTTGAAAAGGTTGTGTAATTTTTCATGACGTAACGTACATTCCGTAAGCAATTGTAGGTAGCTATTTTTATTTAGGCCAGTACCAGAACACACGAGATACACACAAGTCGTTCTCCGGAAGATTGTAGAACAGTACCGTTGTACGAGTACAGTACACGTACTCGTTGCCTTCAAAACAGGTGCACCGACGGAACGCAACTAGCCGGGTACTGATAATTTTTTATCATTGATTGCTGCGCACCGTGTAACAAGTACCAGTAGCATTCTGGGACCTGTGCAAGTTCCTAACTGTTCGAGTGTACTTTGTTGCTGACCATTACAGTACAGTAGAGTACTATTGAAAAACATTTTCAAGTGAATAACCATAAGTATGGGCGTTGCTATTTATGGTGCACCAGTGTAATAGGTTGCTCCTTGCTCCCCAGAAGATTTCTTCTTATTAACATACTTCTGGAACAAGCACTGGAGATGACGCGCGCGTAGTGTACAACGTCCAGACAAATATTGGTATACCTTATGAGAAGAACGAAATTGGTCGCAATCACATAAAAAATATATACTCTTTATCGAAAGAATAGGCCTTACTGTATCATTGTTACGAAAAAATTATTATCATTGAGTTAATAGCCTTCTTTACGAGATTTAACATACTCACCTTGAAGTTATTATTTTCTGTGTAGATAAGATTTTAAAATCCCCATTACTAGGCTGTTCAAAAACCTACGCAAACTTGTTGATCAAACTGGGGGATATATGATATTTGAATGAATTGATGAAATAATGGGTGATTCCCGTTATTCCAGACAGACCAAAAATTTAATGAAAATGACTCTAGACTTAGCGCCTTTAGAACTGGTCAAAGCGGCCCATCCTAAATACTCTACATTTAGAGAGGAATCCTAGAATAAAAATTTCGAGTCCGTTGAGGGACTCCTAGAAGACTCAACAGAAAGCCCGCCAAAATTAAGACTCCGTTGGTGTTATACCTGTAGTAAACAACAAGAGCAACAAGAAGCAACAAGAAGGAGGCGCCTCCATTCACCATGGCGTCTCCTCTGTTTAGAACAAGAATGCTGGCACAAAGGCGCCTGTTGCACCATAGAAAACAATGTCCTCTCCGGTCGATTTAGTTGCTATTTACTACTATTACTTCTCTCTGTTGCACCAAAGAGAGCAAGAGGAGGAGGAGGCCGGCCATTCTTGCTGTCCTCCCATTCCCCCCATTATTTTCCTTAACATGGTGGACGCTGGTGTTGCAAACAACGCCAACGCTGGTGTTGCAAACAATGGCAACGCAAACAACAGCCGCAGAGCCGGTACAGTGAACTACTCTGAAGAAGAGCTAGAGAGCCTCATGGAGTTGATTTTGGAGATACTCCCAATCGATTCAGAACAGTGGAATACTGTTGTTGCCAGACACGCTGTTAGCTTTCCCTTCGATAGAAGCAAGAAATCCATCAGGAACAAGTACAGTGCTGTGAAAAGAATGAAAAGCTCCACCGGAAACCCCCACATGCCTAGGTACGTGAAGCTTGCRCGTCGGGCCCATTTCTTGATTGTTGGAAAAAAGGCAAATATTGGTACAGGAGAGGAGGACTTTGATATGAAGAAAGGCTTCATAAAGAGTGAGGCTAGGGGGGTTTGGAGAGGATCCCCTCTGCTGAAGTTTCCCTTGGAAGACGTCCGATCCTTGCTGGTGCTGATGAATCAGACGACTCGATGATCAGACCATCCAAGGTTCCATCGTCTACTCCGAGTAAGAGATCCCATTCAAAGGTTCCTGACGCTACTGTATTCAATGAGTATCTGAAGAGCCAACAAGCAAGTGACAATGAAAATTGTGAGATGGTGTTGGAACAAGCTCAGGTTGCAAAGGAGGCAAGCCAAATTGCTAAAGAGACCAATCAGATGTGGAAGGATGCTCTCGGAATGGCAATGGCTTGCTTTCAGCAATGGCAAAACAACAATGCTTACCAGCCGGATGACAGTAAACGTCCTCGAAACGACCGAGAATGAGAATCCCACCATGGTGAAAACGCCATTGTCGATACTCGTAAACACTCGTAAACAGCACTAATACTAAACAAACACTAATTCAACACTGATTCAAAGGATCCAAATGAAGTTAATGAACTAATCAGCAGCAGCAGTACTGTACGAGTCTATCATCCTTATATCGCGTTGCAACAGTACATTGTAGTACTGGTTGTACTTGTTCCATCTCTCTTTTCTTGGATGGGTTTTCGTGCATACCCTGTATCGGTTTTTGTGTATACCAATGCAGGATTAGAACCCACGAAAAGTGAGTATTCCCACRAAAACGGACAAAAAACGGTTTGTATCGGCATGCACATGCAGCCCGGATTGGCTTGCACATGGCATGTATCATTGACTTATCTCCATTCCAGTATATCAGGGAACTTATATTCATGACAGTATAAATCGATATGTAGTCCGGCATTGGACGAGTGCATTGGAGTGTATTAGGGAGTGCGGCAGCAGGCTCCGGGGAAGTATACACAAAAACCGAAGAACAGCGAAAAGCTGTACAGCTTGCTGCTAATAAAGCTCCCCTCCCCATACTTCATTCATCGAAGACTGCTAACTCAACAGTAGTTCAACAGTGCTTAACGAAACCAACCGTTCCAGTCTTTCAACCATGTTGGTGCCCTTGTAACACCAGTAAGTGCATCGCCTGTTGCGTGTGGTGCTGTGTTTGTCGATGCTAAATTGCGTTTATCCGTGTCATTGTTCTATTTGGGTATTCACATTTAGTAATTCATTTGCTAATTGCTTACTAATCTTTGTTACTAATTGTTGTTACTAACCTTTCTTTTTACCACACTACTAATCTTTCTTCTTCCTCAATCGAAATGAACCAATCGACCATGGGATTTGACCTTAACCAAACAAGCCATTTGCGTCAGGGGACAGCTTTTTGCGAGCTCATGCTTCCTATATGGTTCTTCAACAGTTGCTGGAGGCGTCGACATGAATGTTGATAGGATCTGGTTGTGTCCTACAGTACTGCATTGGTAGTTATAGAGGTTGACCAACAAGCTCATGATGATCTTCCTGTCTCCAAGCTCCTCCAAGAACATCCTGTCCTTGATTCTTGGAAACTGTCCTTGAATCATCCTCATCCCCCACTCAGACATCTGTCTCAAGGAAGTCGCGTCCCTATTGATGAGGAGGAGGTCCTCCTGTTCGGGGTCWTGCTGTGAGCTTTTGATGAGGATATGGGCTCTTTCCTTCAAGGCAAATGCTGAATCAACCACGACCTTTGCATTGGACTGTGCATGAACCTCCTCAATCCTGTCATACACACCATGGTCGGCAATGGCGCTGTCATGCCAAGCCCCGGGACAGTTGTAGACTGCAATCCTGATTCTACCATCTGGTGCAAAGACAAACACACTGTTGACAAAGGTGTTCTCTTTCCAAGCATTGTAGAAGGCTCTCTGTTTGAACCAGTCTTCAGAGGCTTCAATGGCACTCTTTAGACCATCTGCAGCAGCCCAGACCCTTTTTTCTCCAAGCCTTGGTGGATACTTTTCTCCAATTGCCTTAACATAAGCATCCACTTCTTCCTCTGTTGGGACACTCACCATGGCCTCTGGATGCTTGTGGAGAGCAACAAGCATCACTCTCCTTGAAAACTTGAGCCACTTATACATCACTGTGGATGTTAAGCCAAACGCCATTGCCATAGACCTTGCAGCAGATCCTCTTGTTCTGTACCAGTAAAGGACTATTCCAATAGCACAGACAGCATCAACCTCTCTCTTTTTCCCCTTGGGCTTTCCACTGGGGAAACAAGGAACTTCCACAATTTCATTGGTGTCCCTGTCGACAGTGAACTTGTTGTATACTGGAGCAAAGACGTCCACGAGCTCCCTGAAGACTTTGTGGTCTATACCACAGCAGTCGAGGAGTGCCTGTTCATCCCCTGAGTGGAAGAGGTGAAGGAAGGGGGAATGAGCATATCTCCTGATTGCAATCCTTGGAGTTCTCCTATCCCTTCTCCGACACTCCTCAGGAGAAAGCTTCTTCTTGTAACTTTGGTTATTCAGATGAATATACCAGTACATCGTAATGACCTTGACTACTCCCATTGTTGACGTTGCCTTCTTTCTTGCTGGGAGGAAACTGTTGTCTTTTAGTGTGTTTGTTGTCAACTCACAGGCTAGTAATTAGCGTAATGCATGAACTCATTTCCTGGTATCGAATCAGAAATAATAAGCAGAAACTGTGTTCATGTTTTACTATGCAATGGATACGTACGTACTGAATAGGATACGTACGATACAAAGCTTCGAAGAAAGGAATGAAGGAGCATACCATTCCTATGTACCTATC
>CAACVS010000312.1:12830-48113 GCA_900660405.1 Pseudo-nitzschia multistriata | reverse complement strand
CAGCAGAAAGACTTTACCAATGTAGGGTACCTTATTTTGTGATGCCGGGTAGTGGCACTGTCGATGACTATTAGAGTATTCACGAGTTGMACCACACAGTGTTATCAGCGTCGACAACCGAAACGGAGGGGAGCTCAATACTATTCATATCGATACTGTCGGTGAAATCAGGAGCAAAAAATCAAGCAAAAATTCATTCCTGGTACAAATCTGCCGTAGGATTCTACACTGAAATTAGCTTTTCAAGGGGTGACACTGTACAGTTTTCGATAATTTTGATCTGTCTAATTAGCCAATCAGATTGCTTGATTCCTATCGAATTATAGTGTTATCCCTAACTCTAAGAAAACGCCAAATATGGAATAAAATCCGTTTTTCGTGCGTTTTGAACAGCCGTGTGCCGCCGCCGTCGTCATCCCCGTGCCGTCACGATCTCTAAATGAGTACCGTTTTGTGCAGTAGTTTGTACCACACTTTACAGTACCTTACGCGTTGTACAACACGAATCACTTTTGTTTCATTCTGTAATCTGTAACTACCATACCGTACGTTACGGTACGTACCGTACGATGCTCGTAAACGGATGTCGTCGACATCACAAAAATTATTGTACAGTATAACCGTAACGGTAAGTATGAACTGTACCGTAGTGATCAGAACACACTCGTAGAAAGAGTGTGATTCCCATTCAAGAGCTGTTCTTATCATTAGAATAAGCCACTTCGAGACTGTCCATCCCGATTTTTCTAGCAACATCCAGCAGGACCAGAGTGTGTCTCGAATAGGAACGCATATATTTTCAATTGCAAGCTACCGTTGGTTTTTGATCGTTGACCATGTTCGACGGTGATTTCCGCAGCAGACGAAGGCAAGTTAGAACAGAGATTCCAGTTGGCTCTGTATCCTCTTGAAATGGAAGACTGGAACCGGAAACAAGTTTTGCATGGCGATGCTTCCTCTAACTCTGAAAATTCCCTGTCTTGTTGCATCTCCTTTTGATCGATCGATGGATCCTGCCGTTGCCTCCGATCCGAATTGACACCAACAATAATTGCGTCAATGTTCAACGCGCACGACAGAGAGGTCAATCTTTCGGGGAACAACCGACGAGCGGGAGGAAGAAACAAGCGCGATTTGCTAAAGAATGCCGAGACGCTGCGGAAGCAACGACAGGAACGAGTTCGGAGGGATCGCTCCGCAAAACTGGTGCAGCGCGTCACTAGGGGTCACTTGTCTCGGTTGCGGACCATCAGTCTCTGTGCTTCGAACGTTTTATCGGATTGTCCCGCTACCATGAATTGCACTGATGCTGATGCTAGTTCTAGTGATGGCTGCATCCATGGAAATACTTGGAACGTGCTGAGACCAATGGCAGCTCTCTCGATGTGTTTGTCGCACCACACTCTCTTGACAAAATTCGACTTTACGCGCAGGGAGTTGCTTCTAGGATTCCGTTACTACCCCGACAGCATCATGGCGGGAAATAGCGACGATAAAAACGACAACAATGCGGACTTTGAAGTAGATATTATGGGCCTCAATAATGATCTACGTCCCATGGAAATTGAGGGCGAAGAAGGAAGCAGTTCTTGGTTCTCTCAGCAACGAATGATGACACACGCAATCGAAGAATTCGATCCAAAATACCAGTGCGACGCCGAGGATAGCAACGCGGAAATGTACCAACTCCTAAATACATATCGAGAATCCACCCGAATCGACGACCGCATTTTTTTGGGCTTGACAAAATGCATGCAGAGGTGGAGTCTGTTTGTCGAGGGTACAAAAAAGGAAGGAAACAACAACGACGAGAAAGCGACAAACTATAAAGCGATGCTCACGAGATGGGCTATGGAAGCGAGTGACCGACTGGAAAACCCCCATTCGAGTGTTCTTCTTGCGACCATTCTCCTCAGCACCAACGATAGAGTTAATACCTCCATAGCTGGAGCTTGTGCCGATGGCAGTGTCCGCATGTCCGATGCCTTCAATATTGCACCAGGGGGAGAACAAATCGAAAAATGGTTTGCGCTTTTGGCCGATATCTTGGTTAAGAGCGAACTCAAGGATGTCACCAAAGTCTCAAACGACACAAAGGATCTATTGTTGCAGGCTACAATGAAAAACCTTCGGAACAGTCAGGTACAACGCTTGCTCTACAATCTTCTCGATCTCACGAAATCACCGAAACTGATGCTGTTGATCAATCACGTACTACGCCAACCCCAAAACGAAAAACTCAAACTCGCCGTTTCCTTGCTCGCGAGAGGAGATTCCTTAGTACAGATGCAGCAGGAAGAAACACAAGATCAAATCAAAGATTCTGGAAATAAATACGATTGGGACAACGATGACGATTCGGAGGATGAGGAGGAAGAATCCGATCAGAAGCCGTCTAGCCACAAGAAAGCCCGTGGTGGATCAACTTACTACAAGCGACAGGAAATTTTGACTCTGGCGAAGCTAGACAAGGTTTACAGTGAGCGCATCCAGCAATCGATCAAAGATCATTGCCGCGTATTCGACGCGTTGACGATCGAGGTTGCCACCAAAATAGCAAAGGCACCATGGAAAGATTGGGGCTTGTACGTACTAGGAAGTTCAAAAGAAGCCGGGTTAGTTCGAAACAATAATGACAATCATTGCGGAGAGGTCGAGCGTTTTGTCGAATCGCTAGGATACTTGCTACAAGCCAGTAGTAGTATGCGGTCGAGAGCTAGATTTACTCCGTTGTCGCCGCTGGCATTCAATCAGTCCATACTCTGTTCCTTGTGGAATCTCGTTCGAGAGCAAAAAGGCGAGTGCGGTTTCATCTTGTCCATCTTTTCGGATTTGTTCAGCCATTACCTGGTGGCACTGAGTGACGAGGATTTTGTGTTGTACCATTGCAACAGCAGTAATAGCAATCCTTCTACATATTTCGAAAACAGAATTCTGGCCAAAGACATAGTCGCACGCTACAACCAAGAGCTCCACGAGGTTTACTGGACGAAACCGGTTTTGTACAGCGAAATTCATATGAGCAGTGCCAGGGGAAGATTGATTTTGTCCGGGACAAAGCTTTGGAATGCGTTGTACGAACGCTGGAATCGTCTCGTATCTGTTTCGTTTTGCGACGAAAGTTCTTGGTGGTTTCCTCATCTGGGCTCGAACGAAGGGGATAGGGCCGTGATTCCTGATAGAGAAGTTGGACATGACATCAATGAAGAAGATGACGACGATGACTCTTCCGTGGATATGGACGAAGGTCAGAATCCATTGTCAACTGCAGAAGCGGCAACCGATGCATTGGCGGACTCGTTTCGAGATCCAAAGATGGCTAGGGTGCTTACTATCATCCCACAGGCTCTGCCATTTGATCGTCGAGTGAAACTCTTTCATTCTTTGCTGAAGGCCAACAAACAAAAGGTTCTTCAGGCAGCACAAAGCCAAAGGGCGATGGCAGCGATGAGAAACCCTTTTGGCGAAGAAGCGGCTGCGATGATGTGGATCGATGGCAGTGTAAGAGAGCAAATAAAAATAAAACGTGCGCAGCTGTACGAAGATTCAATGGAACAACTCAACAAGTTGGGTGCTAATCTCAAACACAAAGGTGCGTATTTCATGTTGCACCATCCAAGGCCTATTCAAGAATCTGTGCCGGTTGGAATCGCAGACGTTGCGAAAGAAATGGTTCATTTTCTGTAAATTGCTAACTTGCAATCCATGCACGTCGTTTCTTTTCTTTTTCTCGGAAATAGTTCAAGTTACCTTCGTCAACAAACACGGGGCGGAAGAACCCGGCATTGATGGCGGGTAAGTATTTGATAACTTTCTGAGTTTGTCGTTGATCGCTTCTTCGTTTATTATAATTTATCTCATCAAACTAACCCCTACCGATTCCCCGACTATCTCGTCACTGTTCAATGTTTTTGAACACCTGCTTGCTCTGTGAACAGAGGCGTTTTCAAGGAATTTCTCGATGATTTGATAAAAGACGGTTTTGCAGCTAAGAGTGACGCCGACAAAGAGGGTGGCGCCCCTCGATTATTCTCGATAACTCCAAAACAACAACAACTGACCATGAATTTTGACTTGACGGAAGACAAAAGCATGCTCGTGCATTATGAATTCCTTGGTAGGGTGCTCGGAAAGGCGGTATACGAGGCTATTCTGGTAGAACCACAATTTTGCCTTCCTTTCCTCAATCAGCTACTGKGAAAAGTGAACACATTAGAGGATTTGAAAAACTATGACGAAGAATACTACAACAACTTGAACAAACTCCGTCACTTCACAGAGGAAGAAATAGACAGCTTGGGATTGACGTTTGAGCTGACGGTCGGGGGTAGTTCACCCAATGCTACACCTCGAACAGTCGACCTCGTCCGTTCGGGGCGATCCATTGCTGTATCCAAAAAGAACGTGTTCCAGTATTCCCAGGCAGTGGCCAACGAACTCCTCAACGTTCTCGGGGCTAACCAGACCCGGGCATTTCTGAGAGGTTTCCGAGATCTGATCAAGGTCGCATGGATTCGGTTGTTCTCGGCAAGGGAACTGCAAAAATTGATCAGCGGTGATGACTCTGTGCGCGGAATCGATGTCAGTTGTTTGAAGAAAGCAACGCATTACCTCGGGGGCTACCACGAGTCGCAACCCTACATCCAAGATTTTTGGGACATTCTCGAAAACGAGCTGAGCCCCGAACAACAGCGGAAATTCTTGCGATTCATGACGTCCTGCAGCAGACAACCCTTACTTGGGTTTTCTTCGCTGGAACCCTTTCCGGCGATACAACAGATACGCTTGCAAGACACCGAGCGTTCGAAGAATAGCAGGCTTCCGACGAGTTCAACGTGCATGAACCTACTCAAGCTTCCTAATTATCAGGATCGAGCTCTGTTGAAAGAAAAACTCATAGCAGCAGTCGAGTCGGGCGCTGGCTTTGAGCTAACCTAAAACCTCATATTTATAGAATAGATAGTAAGAAGTTTACTGTGCATTCAATATCAACACTGCAAGCCTAGAACTTAACGTGAGTCAAAAGTATGAATTGAAGAGTATGACTGAAAGTCATTCCCGTCTCCGCAGTAAAGGCCAACCTTGGACATTCATTAGTTCTATCAGTCTTGTGCAGTGACATGGCCGTGAAGTTCTCTCAGAAACTCGTCGTGGTTCAAAAAAGCTGTTCCGATGTGACCGAACTCGGCAAAAACCCGAGACGATACATTGGTGAAGTGGTTGGGCTCGTCCTTGTCGGTATTGTCGGCGTGTTTGTTGGCGATCCACTTTCCATGGGAGGGGGGGCAATCCTCGTCGTCCTCGGCATACCAGACTACCACCGGAAGGTCTTTCCAAATTTCCGTCACGAGAAACCCGTGGTCGAGCAGCGTATCGGTGGCGTAATTGTACAATATCCCCTGGTCAGAATGGGCGACGCAACGTTCCATGTCCACCTTGCACGTTTTCATCAGGTGGTGGTGGTCCGTCATCAGGCGTTCGAGTTTCGCGAGGGCTCCCGGGTTGAGCAAGTTGACAAAGGCACTCATCAACCGTCCCGGTTTCTCAAAGGCATCGCCGGGCCTGGAGGCAAAGGAAGTGAACAAACGGGCAATGACGGTCCCGATGAGGGACGTGTTTGCCGACGTGGATGTGTAGCCGATGGAGAGATGGTTCTCCAATTCCAGTTGTTTGCAGGATTCCGATCCTAGATAGGGGACGCGCAAGCCCATTCCGATGCAGGAGACACCAGACTCGTGTTTACCGCCGGTCTCCTTCTCTTCCGCAAACTGCCAGGCAGTAGCCAGGGCATGGCATGTGCCAAAGCTGGTGCCGGTGACCAGAAATTCCCCGACCTTTTCCTTCTTCAATACGGGCAACAGGTCCGTGATGGGCCAATCTTTTATCCTACGACCCGGCTGGATCGAGCTGTACCCAAAGCCCGGAACCGATACCGAAACTACCTTGTAGTTGAGCTCCTCGGCGGCACCGACATGGGCCGGAACTGCAGAGAACAAGCGGCCGGTGCAGTTGCCACCTGGACAATCAACCAGGACCCTTGCGTCCGGAGAGGAAGACCCCGACACAAAGTATTCTACGACCCGTCCATCGTCCAAACGGATCCATTTCCCCCCGTCTGCTTCGATCAAGGACGTGTCGATTGGATCCGGATACGGCCGAATCGCCCACATGGAGCTCGATTCCGGTAGGAAAGAGTGATCGCTTTTGGTTTTCTCTTTCTCCGACATGATGTATTGGGTCCGATCAGACTTCTGTGCGATGCATCAATAGCTGGCAGTGTGATTCTGTCGCGCAATACTGTTGTCCGCGCTTTCTTTCTCCTTCCGACTTCGTGTTTCTTGTTCACAAGGATATTGATGACCAATTACTGTCACGACTAAGAAGATTCGGCATCTTTGGTGAGCCGGTTCGGTACCTCGTACCATACCTTCTTACGGTATAATRCCAGGTACCGGATACCACATGGTATGTTCATGATTTTCTGAGGATGACCCATGAGATATGAGATCTCCTATCAAGGACTGTGGTACGTAGTACGTACCAGTACTAGAAGTAATTGCGTACGAGAAACGAGAATGTTGTTACATTACTGTAGTACTTACCGGCCGGTACACTGGTACGTGTTTACCGTACGGTGCTGAGCATTCGAAATCCGAAAATCTGTTACTGTACGAATAATACGTACTATATGTACTGTATCTAAGTAACTCCTACAAAAAACAAAAACGCCTTTTTACTTTTTAATCTCGCTGATCTAGCGATGAAAAAATCGTTCGTTTTCTGTAATGCATTGGATTTTGATGCGCGCACGGACGCAACAAATTTGTCGYATGCCAAATTTTGACCAAAAACGCACAAAAAAGAAGAGCACGACCAGAAGACATCGCATCGGATGGTGAATGCGTAGGCTTCGGGAAGTAGGAAAGCTACATGGAATGCTTCACCAATAATATAATAATAGCCCTTGGGAATCATCTCAATCGTTCTCGTCTTAAGATTAAGTGCCAGCAAGAGCGAGCATCGAAAACTACGAGGAAGAAAAGAGTACCAGGTACGTACCAGACCATACTGTCGTAGCGTAGAACCGGAAACCRAGTCCTACTATGAAGAGAATAGCGGTTCGTTCTGGCTCATCTTCCCTGGCGCCAGACGATGACTTCAACGAACAAATTTTAACAACGTTCAAAATATCAGTGCCAAATTCACATKTCGGGAAAGTTTGGAGACTCAATGCCTTATTCCATCGCCAACAAGTACGAAAACAATAATTGACGCTACAGAAACAGATTGGCTTTCTCAATCAATCGGAAGTAAGAGTTATCCTCCAGACAAGGAAGAAAGCGAGAATTCATCGGGCAGGGGACCAGTCGTCCTGATTTGAAATCGGACTCGGCGACAAAAAGAGGCACAATACATACTGTTGAGCGATTCATCCGAACAAACGACGCAGCGCACTATACATTTGCCATCGAACAAACGAGAAGTTTTAAAATGAAGCCGAGCTTATTGAGCAAGATGATCACATCGGAGGACTGGCACAAGGTTGTCCAGCTCTGCCAGGGGTCGCCGAGCGAGGCCAAGAAATGGACGACGCGGCAGGGTTTTTTTGAAGGAATGAAGGACGCAAACGTTCTTCCCATTCACGAGGCGCTCGTTGGCGGGGCACCCTTTCAGATCATCGAGGCTCTGCTGAATGCATACCCCGATTCTGTGTATTGCAAGGAGAGTAGCTACCAGAGACTACCCCTGCACTGCGCCTGCCGAAAGAACGCCGTTCCGGAAGTTGTCGATCTCTTGTTGCGGAGGTACGCCGACGCTGCACTGACGCCCGACAGTCTCGGGAGATTGCCGTGTAAGTTTTCAATTTTTATCGCAGATCTACGAACGCATCGCACTTGGGTCTGTAATGAAAATGTTTGACAATAACGATGTGTTCGTTTTGAACAGATTCGTGAGTGCCACATCCTTTTTTGTCTTCAGAAGCCAAGGCTGTTACGGCACAGGAAAATAATCGTCTCGAGTCGATCAGGAGAGTCCATGGGTGGAAAGGTTTGAACAATACCCACCTCTGGATTGGTCGAGCAAAATTCGCACAATGTTTACACCGCTATGCGCACTCACCGATACTCTTCGATTTCCCTTTCTTTTCGTCGACGTCAAAAAAATTAAAAATGCAACGCAGTACACTATGCTTTATCCAATGGCGCTAGCCCAGCCATTGTAGATTGTATTCTCACGAAAAGACCGAACAGTGCGAGGGGATTCGACAAACGTGGCTGGACGCCACTGCACGTGGCCTGTGGCGTTGGCGCGAAGATGGGCGTCATCAAGGCCATTGTCGACTCCTATCCCGAGGCAGTGTTGATGCGAACAAACAAGGGATCGTCGGCAAAGCAGTGCCTGAGCCTGACGAATGCACCAAACAAGGCCGAGGTCAAACAGATGCTCCAGGCTACATTTGCTCGGGTAGAACAGAAATATCGTCCGGCACAAGCACCGAAATCGGAGCGCGTGCTGGTGTAATAGAACAATCAGTCCACGCAAAGGAACACGAAAACCAGAACTTTTGTCTGGTTTCAGGGGAACGTTTTTGGAATTAACATTCTAGAAAATTTGCGTATTCGTCTTAACCACATAATTATAAGCAAGAGTCAGTCCGAAAGGCTCACATGATGATGTCTTTCCACCGTTTTTGTTCAATGGGAAAAAGATGTATACGTTCAACCACGAATTCAGTACTTCTCTACTACAGAAATACCAAAATCACCTCGATGATAATAATAATAATATGGTGCTATCAAAGTGTTACATGAATTCTAATACGAAGACTTCTGACCTCTCGAACTGTACCGTTGTCGAACGTACTTCCGCAAAGCATCGCGCTCGACTTTTGCTTTCACTGCTGATTGCTGATCGCTAGCTGTAGAATCAAATCCAGACCCGTTTCCGTCATCGAAATCTTGCCATTCTGTGTCACCAACTTGACTGTCGAATGAATCCTTCGAAAAGTGTTCCTCAACAGAGGCAAAATCGGCGTGCCCAGAGAATCCATCGTCACTTCTCGAACTAGTGTTCTGCACCCTGTTCGAGGGTGAAAAAGATCCCGAGTCCATGGACATTTGTGAAGACAACTGCAACTGGCCTTCAACAGCCATCTCTGAGTTTGGGGGATTGGAAAAGTTTGTAAATTCTGTTGACTGCGTGGAGACAGCAGATATGTCATCTTTGACATTTTCTCTCATTTGCCTCCCATCGAATTGTCGCAGTTGATCTTTGAGGCGCTTGCATTCCAATTTTTTGTCCTTCAAATCCCTTTCGAGTGAAAAAATCTTGCGTTGTTGTGTTTCGTTCTCGGTCCTCAGACGATCAATGTCCTCATTGACTTCGTCCATTCTTCCCATAATACCAGAATGCTCGTTTGCGTCTTTGTGTTTGTAGCGCTTTTGGATATCCTTCGCTGATGCCAATGCTTTTGTGGCAATAATTTTGGCATGTTGAAGCTCTTCGTCCCTTCTCTGCAGAAGTTCTGAGAGAGATTCGATTTCATCCTCGCGGTTCTGAACTTCATTAATTACACCTTCAAGCGCAGCAATAACTTCTGCTTTTTCAGAGTTCGCCTTTTTCAATGATGTCGAAATTTCTTTCCTTGACGCGGAAGCTTCCTCGAGTTTTTGTTCGAGAGATTCGATCGATTCCCTGGAGTTTGCAACCGTCGCCTCAAGGGCATTGACTTTCTGCCTTAGTTCCAATGCCTCGGATGACACCGAACTAGCAGAATCAAGGTTGTTTCTCAACTGGTCAATTTCCAATTGAAGATGGTGTTTCGTATCAGTGCCCTGATCAAGCTTCGATTCGAGTTCCATCACATAGATCTTATACCTATCGGACACTTGTCTAAGTTCGCGTTCCTTACGTTCAAGCCTGGATGACAACTCCGACATTTTGGATCTGGCTTCATCCTTMGAACGGGATTGAGTATGAAGCTTTGTCTCAAGTTCAATTCTCTCAACTTCGAAGCTACGAAGCTTCGATTCCTTCTCGTCGAGTTCCTTGGAAAGCGATTCGGCTTTGAGTCTCGCATTCTCTTTGCTTCTAGTAGCAGCTTCTAATTTGGCCTCCATCTCGGCTGTTGACTTCAACAATTCTCGGATCTTGTCATCCTTTCTGTCTGCTTGAGCCTGGACTGTTTCTACCTTACCTCCGGTACTCGTCATCGCAGCAGAATGCTCGTCAAGCTTGGCCTCCAGAACCGCAATTTTGTCGGTGTACTTCGTAACAAGTTCGTTGATCTGATCTTTTCTCTGCTTCAGCTCTGTCTCTTTCCGTTCAAGAGAAATCTTCATATCCTTGTTTTCGGTCGACTGAAGTTCGAGATTGCTTCGGAGATCAATGATCGCTTGCTCCATGTCGATGATTTGATCTTCTTTTCGCTGCAACTCTTCACGCGTTGATTGGGACAAATCACGATATTCGTTGTGTTCCTGCTTCACACTCTTAAGCGCGGTGATGTCTGCTCTGTACTTACTCAAGGCCTCTCTGAGTTCAACCTCTTTCTTCAGCAAGTCCTTCTTGGCTTGTTCCAGCTCATTTTTGACCTGATCTCTTTCTTTGTAAGCGCTGCCGAATTTATTTTCGAGCGTCGCTGCGGTCTTTGTGTGTCGTTGAACGATTTGTTGCGTTTCCTGCTGCTTGTCTTCCAATTCGTCTCTAGCACTAGCAAGGCGGTCTTCCAGTTCCACTCTTGTCTGGGTTTCCTCTTCAAGCTTGGTCTCGAGTTCCGCTATCGTTCGGGTATATCTTTGTACGGCTTCTCGCAAATGGTCGTCTTTTTTGCCAATGTCTCTACTGATTCCCTTCATCGTGTTCTCGTTCTCTTCTCTCAGTTGTTCGTTATCTGCTCTCAAAATCCTGAGATCCGATTCGTTGCGCTCGATTCCGGACTTGAGTTCCTTGATCGATCGTCTCAAATTGCTGCTCTCGCCGTGTTCTCTGTCCAGATCAAATTCTAGGTTTTTGACTGTCTTCTCGAGGCGTTCCAGTAGTTTTTCCTTCGTTTCCAATCGTGAGGTGAAATCCTCCTCCGAAAGTGAATACTTTTGCTCGAGTTCGAGAACCTTCGATCTCGATGATTCGTAGGCAGACTTCATTTCAAAGTAATCGTCCTGCGCCTTTTTCTTATCGTTCTCAGCGAGAGACAGGGAACGTTTCAAATCGTAAACATCATCTTCGAGCTTACTCATGTCAGACAGAGCTCGCTTGAGTTTGCCACTCTCCGATTCAAATCCTTCCGCCCGATAACGCTCCGATTTGAGGTCATCTCGTAGTTTCTCGAGTTCCGACTGGGCTTGTTTCAGATTTAGGTTGGTCGTTTCGACCTCTTCCTCTGCGGCTTTCAATTTTCTTCGACCCTTTTCGACCTGGTCGCGCAGATCTTCGATGTCGGTAACCATTTCGTTCTCGAGCTTCGAATGTGCAGATTGCATGGTAGCAATTTCGTCCTTCAGCTTCCTTTCCGTTTCCATTAATTTGGTCTGTTCTGTTTCGAGCAGAGTTGCGTTCTTTTTCAGCTCTTCTGCTTGGTCCTTTTGCACCTCTTCCATGTCATCGTGCGTCCTCTTGCTCTCCTCCAATCGCTCCTTCAGCCTCGAGATCTGGTTGTCTTTCTCTGTGAACTCATTAAAGTATGAGTTCAGACGACTGTGCAAGTGGTCCAGTTCTTGTTGTCTGGTCTGGTCTTGGCGCTGGAAATCCTCGGCCGCATCCCGTGATTTTTGCTGAGCATCCTGCAGTCTTGTGGACAAGCTCATCTTCTCCTCTTCGGAAGTGCGTTTGAGCGATGCTAGTTCCGCTTCGAGCCGGCTGACCTTGTCACCTTCCGTCATTCTGATTTCTTCGCGTAGTTCCTCTTTCATGGACTCGAGATTCTTTTGGTTGCGAATCCTTGTCTCTTCGATTTCTTTGTGATGGCGATCGGTCTGGTGTCTTAATTGTTCTTGCATTGCTTTCAGCCTGTGCTCGTATTCTCTAGAGGCTTTGGCACGCTCCGCCACAAGCTTTTGAGCCGTGCGTTTTTCTTGGTTCCTGGTCGCTTTTTTCCCTTCCTCGAATCTAGCGTCTGCCTCTACGCGAAGGGCTTCCATTTCCGCCGACATATCAACGATCTTGTTTTCGTAATCCATCCGTGTCGTTTGTGCCTCGTTTTCCGCTCTGCGAAGCGTTTCCATTTCTACCATCATGTCGTTGATCTTGTGCTCGTATTCGGAATGCTGGATTTTGGCCTCGTTCAGCTCGTTCTCTTTTTCCACGAGCGAAGCATTCCTTTCCGTGCATTCTTGTTCTAGGCGTGTGTACCGATCTTTCGACATGTTGAGCTGTTGCTCTAAAAGCGTGATCTGAGATGCGTGGGCATCCTCCAAATCCCGGTTGCTTTCTTCCATGAGTTTTGTGGAATTGCTGAGGTCTTCTTTGAGACCCGACACCTCGGATCGTTTTTTCTCCACTTTCTTCACGAGGGTTGCGTTCAGGTTTCGAGCCTCCGTGAGTTGCAGTTGCAGGGTTTCCTCGTTGCTCAAGAGTGTATCGACCTGTTCCTTCTCCTTTGCCGCCATTGCCCGATATTTTTCGACGTCAATCTCTAGTTTTTGGGTAGAGTTCCTGGCTGCGTTCAAATCCGCATGATACGCATCCGCCTTTTCTTGGGTTCGGTGGAGTTTCTTGAGGTTGGTCTGCAGTTTTTCTTCGTATTCCTTCACGAGGGATTCCTTTCCCTTTTGGATGTTGTAGAGTTGCTTCCTGAGTTCCGTGGAAACTTTTTTGAGTTCGGTTTCGAGCCGTTGTATTTTCGTCTTGTCGTTGTCGTGCTCCTGGAGAGTTATTTCGTACATTTCGATCGTTGCCTGGTGGGAAAAGCGTTCCTGTTCGAGAATCTGTAGTTTTCGAACGATGGTTTGGCATTCCAGCTCCAGGGAGTTTCTGTCCAGCCTGGCAATGCTCCGAGGCGACAATGGCTTGTAGGTTTCCAAGCCCCCTCCTTTCGTGTTTTTGTTCGCGGGAGGCGGTGGAGGAAGTCTTCCCCCCGCCCTCGCCGGCGACGACGCACGTATCGATGTCGGGGGCCCGTTTGCCTTCAGGTTTCTGCCGGGTGTCCTCGGGGTGGACGGACCGGGAGTCTCCATCTCGATTTCCTGGAAGAACTTGAGCTCTTCCAAGTCCTGCAGCATTCCACCGATTTTGGTTTCCGCCTGGCGGAGACGCTCTTCCGCCTGGATTTCCTCCTGCGACAACATGGATCCCACGGGCTTGAGCCCGAGCCCACCAGCGGTTGGGGAAGTCCCCCCGCTCTTCTGGGGCACGAGGGCAGTGATGTGGGATGGTATCGCGGAAGGGGGTCGATTCATCTGCGGTCGCTTGTTGCGTGTGTTCGTTTCTCGTCGCTCCCGGAGATCGAGGATCTGCCGCGCCACGGACGAGGGATCGTCGTGGTTGCCGCTGTTGTTGCCGCCGTTGTTGGCGTTGTTGTGGCCGGAATTGGTCCCGGTTGGGTCCTGCCGGAGCCGGTTGGCACTGATCGCCCTGGGACGCAGATTGCTCCTCGGCTGGGACTGGAGGTGCCGGGTGCTCCCCGGCCTGGTGCCGGAAAGACCGGCGCTCCGGCCGTTCGATTGGTATCTGACGGTAGACTGCGATCGCCGCTGCAGGTGTCCCCCGCCGTTTGCGCTGAGGACGGCGTTGGCGCGGTCCCAGGCATCGCTGGAAGCCGCCTTGTGCGGCATCGTGGGTCGTGGCTGGGACGAGTGCCTCGGGGTTCGGCTCACCATCCTTTTCGTCGCTGCACTTGCTGCCGTCGCACTGGTGGTGGATACAGATCGCTCGGCTGCTCTCCGTCCCGTCCTGTCCTGTCCTGGCCGGGAATGGAATGGAATTCACCGCGCCCCTCTGCGGATTGCGTCGGGGATCGGAGGTACCGTACGGTGCGAGAGTATCGGTGTCGCGGTTGCGGTTGCGGTTGGCGTGCCAAGTATTCTGCTCGTAGTTGCTGGTTGTCTTCTGGTTTTTTCGAAAAAGGTTGTGGCAGGGACCGCAGTCGGGAACGGTGCGACCGTACCGTACGTTAGGTATTCGTATTGTACTTCTACCCCGATACGGAATACCGTAACAGCATCCTGTGATGTGAGCCGGGGCGTTTTCCTGCCGTCCCGTTCGGGCACTACTGTATTGCTAATGCTAATTCTAGAACTCGTTCGAGGATCGAAACTCGTACGAAGTACTACCGTACGTATGAAGTGCGAGTGCTCGCGTCGCACGAGTTCACAGGTTCCGAGGCAGGGGTTCTTTGGTACCGTACGTACGGTACCGTACAACCGGYACGAATGCGGGCGAAGTACRAGTAGCAGTCGTACTCGCGATCGGATGTCCTCGCCTCCTTTTTCGCCGTTATTTATTGAGATTTAAACTGATATCAATCGTGGGACGCGACAGCCCCACCAACGTAAAAATAGCGCGTACAAGACTAAATTCTAGTTCGTCCCAAGCGAGCAAGGCGACACGGCCGAAAATGGTGGTTCGTCCGCTGGGTGGGTGCTCTCACCCCCAAACTACTCGGTTGTCGTGCCAAAAACATTTCCCCCTAAATGAGTGTYTCTCTTCGGGCCTCAGAAAAAATCGAAATCGAAACAGAAACCTCGACAAGCTCGATCAGAAGCAACGACCCAACAATTCAGTGAGCCAAGGTGCAACAGTACGGTACCCTACGATACGTACGAGTACGTACCGTAGTGTAGGGCAGCATCGAGGATCGACCAAGACACCAAGTGGCGGCAAGCATCAATAAAGCATCAATACAACCACAAGCCCGTTGGACAACGCTCCGCTCCGCACCGCACAACCCGCCTACCAATCGAGACTAGCATCGCATCGCAGCCGCAAAAGAGCAGTATTCCCGGCGCAGAGACAACCACCATTTCTTGGAAATGCAATCCACGAAGATCGCCATGGGCAGGGGGTCGATTTCGACCTCCCACGGGCAAATCAGGATACTGAAGCACGCCACCCCGGACCTCCTGACCTACATCCAAAAGGCCGTCCAAACCGGTGTGTACCGCAGCTCCGACGAGATCGAGGAGATGAACCAGAAACTGAGAGACAGCCCGTCGGACCTGAGGAGGGTGCGGTGGAACGTCCAGCGGGGATCGAAGATCCAGGACTATCCGAAAGAATACGAGATCCTCTCGCTGAACCCCCCGGCCCCGTTCAAGCCAAAGATCCCGGTAAAGGACCAGAAGAAAATCTACAGCCAGTACGTCCGGGAGAACCGCCCGACGGACCGCCTGGCGCAGAACTACCTCAATCGGCAGAAGCAGACGAACCGGGACGGCAGCGAACCCACGACGGCAGACGAATACTACCGCCGCCTGCTGGGAGCCAACAAGGCTCCCAAGGCGGGTTCGGCGATGGGGTCCAAGAGTGCGATGATCGCAAAGGCCTACGCCGTGGCGGTCAAACAATACGAGGTGATGCGAACCGACAACCTGAGCGAAAAAGAAGCCATGGAAAAGGTGGAGGAACTCCTGGCGAAGGACGACCTCGAAGAGAAGACCTCCAGCCGGACCAAAGCCCGGGACCTGCAGAAGACGGCACAGGAAGCCTCCGGAACCGACGCGGACGACCTCGTCCAGCGAGCGCAAACCGCATTCCCGGGCGCGAAACCCAAGGAAGAGATTCTCGGTCGGCGCGGAAAGAAAGAGGGAACCACCGGTGCCAAGGTGGACTACGACACATCGGTTTCCATGCTGTACTCGGAAAACCAACGATCCTTCGAAGGGATGATCAACTGGACCAAACGGCTGCAGGCCGTTCCCTACAACCGTTGGACCGTCGGAGCCTCGGTGTCCCTCGATCACTGGATTGCCAAACGCGTCCTCGGACTGTCCGAAGAAACATGGCTGGCTCTGCTCGAAGGCAATTCGCCGGAGTTGATGGGTCGGGGAAGAGAGTGAGTTCCGTCCCTGGTGCTGCCGGTGTTCGGTGCTGTTCCGGTTTTTGGGTTTGGTTTGCACGCCCCACGGGATTTGCGACGAGATCTATATCGTTTGCCAAACCGTCGTCTTTTGTGTCGTTGGCGCTCACGCTGCTCTTTGCTCTTTCGAATCGTTGTTGTGGTCTATTCCCCTCAGTATCGTCATGGCTCGCCATGCGCTCTTCCCGGAAACGGTCGTGGCATCGGACTTCCAGTCTGCGGCCGATGCCGAAATCGATGGCACGAGCGACGAAACAAGCAGCGGGGCCGAAGACGATCTGGATGCGCTTCTTGCTACGCTGGAAGGATGGAATTCGTCGGACAACAGCGGAGAAGAATCGTCCGAGACAACGACGACACCCGACGACGATTCCGCCTCGTCTCTGGAGGAGAAACTCACGGAAGAGCTGCAAGCCTGGAGGAGCCAGCACGTCGAACAAAACTATGACAATTGGAATCTGGAGAAACAAGAAGAATTCATGGTAAGTGCAATTTTTCTTGAAGCCTCTTTCGACGCATAGAAATCGGCACCGGCATCGGCATCGACATCGGCATCCATCCGCTTGGAAAGGCACGGTAGAAGAACTCAGGCTGACCAAACTTTTGTTCTCGTTGCAATGCTTCTCGTGATTTCGAAAACTAAAGTCGTGGCTGGAAACATTTGTGTCGTCCCAAGTTCCGGAATCTTCTCTGGGTCGAGTCGATCTCGAAGAAACCAGAAAGAACATTCTGGAATCCCCACCCCAACAAAAGGAAGATGCCGATGCTTTCTGGAATAGCATCAGCGATGAAACTTCTGCCGAATTATTTTTGCAATCACTGCTTCAGGAAAACAAGATTGGTTCCGAGCATCCGTTCTTCGAACTGGATTACAAGACACAACTCGAGCGCCTCGTAAATCTGGGAACCATCGGAGAAATCGCAAACGAGTACGCAACGGAAGCCGATCGTTCCAAATTCCTCACGCGATACGGGGACTATCTTCTTGAGGGAGTTCAGTTTGATCACTTGGTTCCAGATTCGTCTGGTCCCATCAGTGGATCCGACCTGGGACAGCATCTCCGAGAGAAATACGACATCGATTCGTCGGATCGATTTGCTCTCAAGAAGATCGATCACGGGGCCGAGGGTTTCGACTCGAAGGCTTCCAAGAATGCTCGCATGCTGTTCGTGGCATGGAATCAATTCAAGGCCGGCAGAGCCCATTACGAGGAGAAGTTGTTCAAGAAGGGACTCCTTGGTTTATCATACGAAACGTCAAAAACCAAAAAATAACTTTTCTTGCCCTAAAAAAATAGACATGCAACAGCATACATAGAATTGTTGAATACATCGCTGCATTCCATGCTACTATTGCTCGCAGCCAACGCGCTTTTGAGGGGAGTTCGGTTCATGGGCTTTTTCAACAGATATTGCCGCGATGGATCTTTTCTGAGCCATTCTCAAATCACCATGGACATGTCCTGCATTCTCGATGGGTTCTTATTGTTGTGTTTCACATTTGGGCCACGACCATCTTAGAAAAAAAAGGATTTGCTAGCCTTCCAAATGCATGATAGTTGAACAAGAGCCATCATAGACTTTTGATATCTATCATGATAGAAAGTGGTACTATGAAAATTTCTTTAAGTAACCATCAGTTCGCCTCATAGTATATATGTCACTATGAAAGGTTCTTCAAGTAACCACCAGTTCATACGTTCTTCCTGTTTGCTTAGAGAGGCTTGCTCGTAAAGCTCAACAGGATAAATTTTATTTGTTTAATAACTGATGGTGACTCTTTTCCCAACACATTGATTACTAGTTTGTCTGGTACCTCAGTATTTTTTCAAAATAAAATAATTTCCTGTAAATCCCTCAAAACAAGCAGAAACAAAGAGTATAGTTCTTTCTCTTTGTTTAACAGGCAATATTCTGTTGTTTCTCATTGTTATAATGAAGACAAACAAAAGAACTATGCCTGTCCTTGTTTCTCTTTGTTTCCCAGGCATTAAATAAGGAGAATATTGCCTGGGCAATATTATCATTGTTCTCTTCTTGTTCTTTCTTGTTTCAACAAAGAGAATTTAATTTGGGCAGCAGGAATCCTCTCTTTTTTCCAAATCAAAAATGATGGGGGAATTTTTCTTCTTGTTCACCCAATTAGAAACAAATATAATACTGCCTACTAGGCAATATCATCTTTGTTTCTTTATGTTTAGACAAAGAGAAACAAAGATAACACCAATATTGCCTCTTGGTCTTGTTTCTCTTTGAATTCTCCATGTTTATACAAAGAAACAAAGAGAATATTGTCTGGGCTATTACTCTCTTTGTTTCTCTTTGGTAAAACACGGAGAAAACCTTTGGGAAATCCTCATCTTGGTTGGTGACAGTCTTCCTCAATAACGAACGGAGGGCCCTGTGTATGACCCAAATTCTTACCTTACTTCCATTGTAATTTTCAGTCACGGTACCAATGTTATGTACAATATGGTCAGTACGTACGTAGCATACCGGCGCGAGGGCAGGATTTTTGGATTTTTGTATTTTATGATGCTTCGCAATTTTTTATTTTTATGCTGCTTTGTCGTGCGTTCGTCAAATTTTTAGGATTCGCTTTGATGTGAGAATACTACGAGTACTGGTACTTGTACGTACTCGTACTGTTCAGAAAGACGAGAACGACGTGCGTGTAAATCTCGTGGACAGAGCGTGTTCGTGACGTATGATGTTTATGATTAAATTCCGTCCGCCGATTTCACTGTATTTCCACTGGTACTCGTGAACTCTGCTTTTTGACCACCTGATTGCACCTACCGGTACAAAACGCTTCTGGAAAGCGACATCCGCCAACACGTAACGAGAAGGTCCAGGCAGAACCCCCAACCAACTGACCACATCACAACAAGAACTGGAAGTGTGTAATCGTACAGCATTTAATCTTTATTGGCAGACTAAAGTGTCCAAAACCTTCTACTTCCAAAGAACACACCATTCGATCCTTCATCATCCTGCAAATTACAAGCGACTGTTTCTTCCAGTAATCACCCAACAAGATCTTACACGGATAATCGACGTAAGAAAGTGCCATCAACTACAGATCAATTCCATCTCTACCAAACTTCTCGACTGATCGTGACAAAATGGCTCGTTCAATTTGGCCATCGTTCACAACTTACATAGTAACAATTGCACTGTTGGTCGTCGAAGCTGAGGCCTTTACGACAGCTCCGGAATGTAGGAGAATTACGAATGCCAATAAAAATATTTTCGGAAGAGTCCAACAATTATCGATGGTGGCGCAAATGCCGACGTCAAATGTTACTATTGACGACATGATGCTTGCGGACAGCGTGTTCGTGGATGAGGTCAACGTCGAAGATGCCAAATACAAGGATGAAGACGAAGAAATTGAGGATCTCTCTACAGTAGACACAATGGAAATTAAGAAGCGGCTGTTAGACCTCCTGCCTCGAATGAAAGGTACGCCAGAGGAATACAACATGGTAGAATCGTACGTCAACACGTTAGAAGATCGCTACACACCAGTTCAAACTCTGGATTTCCTGAACTTAGCTATGTCTGGCGAGTGGCAACTCCTATTTTCAACCAACCTCGGGGGAAGTATGAGAATGAATTTCCGACTGAGCGAACTCTTTCAACGAATCGAAGCTAATTCTCTCAACGGAACAGTCGTTAACGAGGCCACATGGTCTCTGGCCGAAGATCACACAGACCCTACACCAGCCACTTCTTTTGAAGCCTTTGGGAAATTTTCGATCAAGTGTTCGTATTCGATCAACCAAGGTGCAAGGATGGTCATGGAATTGAACGATCACGTCATCGAATTATCGAAGGGATCAAAGGTTCCCAAGGATCCAGAAAAACTTGTAGGTATGCTGTACAGAGCTATTCCGACGGAACTCTTCGACCCTAACGATCACGCTATGGATACGACATACTTAGATGGCGACCTACGAATTGTAAGGATGGCTGGTCCAAAATTCGAATCTGTCCGTGACATTTTCATTCGAAGGGGCAGTATTGAAATCAACCCTGTGTAGAAGGCACTGAAAATAGGTTTCAGTTTTGTAACCTGTGTTCGTAGAACTCAAACAAATGAAGCATTTGGCCGACTGGATGTCAAAATTTTAGCAATTGTTCAATGATTGGTGGGTCGGAGACGAGAAGTCGAGGGGAAGGGGAAGGAGAACCTTGGTTCATATCAAAAAAGACTTTTGATAGCGGGATTGTATTTGTCCTGGTGGCTATAACAGATAAACGCTCAAGCTAAAAAGCTAAACATTCTTGTGAAAGCATCATCCGTTGAAAAGAATTTTGCGTACGATGTTATCAGCACTCATCACAGCGGAAATTAAAGAGCATCTCATGACATACGTGAAAACGGCTTGAATAAAACGAAACGTAATTCTAAACATTCATTTTATCGTTACTTTCCTGACCTAAACCAAACATCGTTTGTCGCAAGAACACACTAGAGATTCGTTTTCGATAATACCGCATAACTTTCGGTGATATTATTTCTTTTACCTCAAACGGATTCGTAATTTTTGAAGCGCACTTTTTCTCTCTCTGCCCTCATTCTTTTGCTGAGGTCGGGTAAGGGACCCTCATCTCTTTATTGTTACTTCTTCGAACGTCCTGTCCTGGTGGTATCGATACAATTTAATGGTGTACGGCGTATGTATGTACTGCACATTATCTCACGGTACGGTACTACTGGTACGTACCACACCATACTACGCATGGAAGAATCGTGCTGAACTCCAGTTCATAAAAAACTAATAGTACCAGGTACTGGTACTCGTACCCTAGTACTCGTACCCTAGCAGGGGTCATAATTTAGACCCCTGTACCCTAGTACGTACTCGAACCTCGAACCTCAAACACAATACTACTTTGTGCTGTGAATTTCTTATGATATTAAGGTACATACCGGTACCATAAGAGAATACGGTACATAGTAAGACCAGAATTACATTTTCGTTAAGTCTAGTGAGTCGATTTTAATATAGGAATATCAGGGTTTTCATTTTTCGTAGTGATCTGTGAACAAACGCATCGCTGAAAATTCGAAAATTCTGTTTCGCACACATTTTCTCACCAGTCCAGTCTATCGACAAATTTTCTGGTCGATTGTGTCCTTTCGGACCCACTATCACCTATCAACAACGAGAAGAGAAAGAAAGACAGCGTTTTCTAGTGGACGTAGTAATCTGTAGAGAAATAGGACTAGGTATTGTTCAGTTGCTGTTACTTCAACCATACGAATTTCGAAATAATGATGCCATCCTCTCTTGTCAGATCAGCCAAGAGGCAGAAATTGGATAGCATGCGTGGAAATCCTTACGAAGCGACAGGTGCTCTTAACACAAATGGGTACCACTACAATACTCTTTTATCATTGGTGGATATGCTTGTGAGTGTTCAGTCCTCAGACACAGAAGATTTCATTGAAATTATTGAAAAGATTCGGTCCCATCCATTCTTGCTTGAACACGACAGTCTTCGTAGGAACAAAGTGGCAGCTATTCACGATTACCACAAGACAGTGATGATATCCAAACTTCATGGAAATCTAATTCTACGCCTTGGTTTTCTGCTTGCTTCGTTCAAAGAAGTATCTTTAAGAGTATTTAGCTCTCTGGTATTTTGTTTACGGGATTTGTACACAAACGATGACATAAGCATGGAAAATCTCAATACAGAAGAAGAATTCGGAGAGCTATTCATTCTGATTCCTAAGGTAGTGCGAATAATAGACGACAAAATTGATGAATCGAATGTTTGCGAAGCGATAAAAATGCGAGATACTGTTTTGGGATGCTACCAAATAATGAAATCGTGGCTCAGGGCACCTCGCCTCCTCAAAAAGGTCCTTGCATATAGCAGTACGAACACGTTGGAAGATTTTCTGCTCAGCCTTATAATAGTAATAGACCAGAGAATCATCAAATCTGGAAGTGGAGAAGAAGAAATACAGAATGTCTTGGCATGCCTTGGATCGATATGCAATGTGGAAGCAGAATTTCGAATACTCCTGGATGTCACAAAATCGGCAGTGCAGTTACGCCAAGCATCGCCCCACGTCAATCTATCGCCCCCACTTGTGATTTTCTTTTGGAGATGCATCTCCCGAGTCCATTCCCAACGACAGACCAAATCTGAAAGAAAAATACAGCTTGATTTTGCAGACCGCGCAGTGGAGGCAATCATGCCGTATTGTGCATCCGAAGATCACCTACTTTCAAACAAGGCAACGGTCGGCATTACCGAATTAATTGGAGAAACAGATTACAATACACGCATACGATTGATAACCTTTATCGTAGAAAGTGTCAAAAAGAAAATTGTGGTTGACAATGACGGATCTTACGGGAAGGTCGAAGAGAATGAGATTGATGGAAACCTGGTAGCACTGCTGGAATGTTTTGGTTTATGTATAAACACCGAAAATGTTTGCGATTACTTTTTTCAAATCGATGAATGGGAAAAAGTATTTGATGCTTTGGTTTCTATTTCGGTTGACCAGAAAAATATATATGCCTCGGAAAAGAGTGCAGCGGTTGTCTTACCGATATTGAACTCGTTAGTCACAAAAGTCGAACAGCCCCTTGCACCTCTTTTCCACAAAGCAATCGAAATTTGTTTGGAACTGACACACTCAGAAAGCATATCGATTGTGAAACGAACACTAGACTTGTTGTTCGATCTTGTAGAGAACCCGGGGGTTGAAAGAAGGATAAGATCCGCCAGCCTCGCACCAGACATGATCAATGCTCTCGCGCTACTATCACCGAAAGCTTTTCTCCTTGAAGAGAGCACGAAATCAAAATTAGCTCAAACGTTCGCTCTTTTGGTCGAGGGGGTTGGAAACATTCACTTTCTCGCCAGGCAAACTTCGAACCTTGCTTTTCTTGTTCGTCTAGCGAGCGGATCCTACTGCGAAACCCTACAGAGCCGAGCGCAGCAAATTTCCGTTTCCGTGTTAATGAAACTGGCAAGAAATCCTTGCAATCGAAGGATCCTAGCAAACCAACCAGGTTTGTTGTCTTCACTCATTCGATACACCCGCATGACACCAGAGGGTACCGACCTGTTTGTTGAAAGTAAACTATCACGGAAGGAAATGAAGGATCAGATCCTTCTCGTAGCCGACGCACTATGATTCAATAATTGAAGGATAGAATAGATTTTCCTTTGACGATGCAGCTTCAAATCGAAGTAAAATTATTAGAAATTAAACTTTTCACGATCGGAGATTTCCATTATAACGCAGTGGCATACCGTAGAAGTCTGCATAGAGTGTTGCGACTACGAAGATCCGCTCAACGAACACATAAATCGCTTTTCTTCGATTCACTCCTTGCTAGCGCTGTCCTTTGAAAACTCTAACAGGCTGTTGGTGGCTGCTGCAATAAAGATGATCGATGCCCCGATATAAGCTTGTGGACCCCCTAGACTTTCCCCCAAGATTATCCAGGAAAAGAATGCTCCGTAAACTGGATCTAGACTGTAGATAATGCTGGCCCGTTCCGCTGGAACGTCTTTCTGCGCCTTGGCCTGAATGAAATTGGCCAGCGCGGTCGATACGGCTCCAAGGTACACGAGCTCGAGGGGGTGCTCCAGCGCGGTCCGGGTGACTTCCGACGCGATTTGTGGTCCCCCGTTTCCACCGAGGAGTAGCCACGCACCCGAAAGCATCGCAACCACAACCAATGATGTAGCATTGAGCTCGGATGCTTTAGTGACTTCGGAAGACGCCTTTTCCAACCGAAGGATGAACATGGCGGAGGCCGCCGCAGCCATGATGCTCCAGATATCGCCCACGTTCAGGCCCAGGGATTCGCCGTCGAGCGCCAGGAGGGCGGTCCCAGAAAAAGCGGCGAAGGCTGAAAGCCAGGTCCACTTGGAAATCTGGCGACCGAGCAAGATGTACGCAAAGAACGGAACAAACTTGACATTGAGATATAGCAGAAATCCAGAACGCTGAGCCGTTGTGGACTGCAATCCGATCGCCTGCAACGAAAAGCCAAGAAACATCCAGAGGCCCATTTCGATTCCCCATCGCCACGGCTTCCACAGATCTTCTTCTTCTTCGACCCTTGTCGTAATGTTAGATTCTGTTGGACTGGTAGTCTTCTGAAATATCTCCTTGACCCCAGGAAGATATGGAGATGCGATGAGACTGGCGAGTCCAAATCTAAGGAACGTGAACGCTGCTGGGTCGCTATCCTCCACAACCGTTTTGATGATGGCGTGCTGCGATCCCCAAATAACKGCAACCAAATTCAGCAATAAAATGGAGATTGGCGGAGCCTCTTCCTGCAAAAATCGAACCAGCTTTTCTGAAGAAATGACCAAGCGACGACTCTCGTCGTTGTCTTGGGAATCGCCGTCTACGTCCACGACTGCAAGAGGAATTTCAAAGTTCGGGTTGCTCGCACCCGAAGTATCACCATCATCGTAAATAGCAGTTGCTCCATCATGTCTCTCGCCGCTTTCATCCCGCTTTCCCTCGCTGCCTATCGTCTTCGTCATTTCGGTTGTAGCAGTTCCAGCCCCTCTGTCGCGAAGGACGGAGGTGTTGTTCGAGGTTATATCCTTGTCTTCGTCGTATTCGTAGTTGTCAAACGGAGATTCCGAAAGCCTCGTACTCCTAGATGTTCCAAATCTGCTACGCGATGTGGACACAGCACCTCCCCATGTAGTCGAATACGCATCAATGCCCGTGCGAACAACACTGCCACTTGCCAACACGCTGGCAGAGGTTGTAAGCCTTCTTTGTCTCATGCTGCTCGTTGGACTGCACGGAGGGCGCAGCGTCGATGCAGGCTGCAGCACAGTTCCTACCAATGCAGCGACCGTTGTTGCGGTCTTTGCATTGCCCTTTCGTTTCGTTGTCATTGTCGCTGCAGGACCTAGTTTAGCGACCCGTTGTTCGATCTGCCGATACGAGTGTGATAACGTGAGGAGAAGGTGACTGGAAGGTACGAAGTAAAAAAGAAATGAGGTGGAATTTTTGAAGGAAAAATGATCTGAAGAAATAAGGATTAAGTGAATGAAGTTCGATCTCTGGTACTCGTACTCGTTTGTACTGATGTTCTTGCTGCTGTACTTCTACTTCTCTATTTTTTGGTTGCAACAGAAATAGTTTCATTTCCAACTGTTGTACTAGCAGAATTATTAGTGCAAGGTGCACCAAGAAGTAAGGGTCATAAAATGGTGCTACAATTATACAACAATAGAACTCCTCCTGAAGCAGGTTCAAAATTGTGTCCAGGATCAAGCCAAAGAAAAAGAGTATGCCAAGTAAATCTGCAGTGGCTTTATGAAGAGGATTCTGATAACAAAAGGATCCAGAATTCTGAAATTTTAAAAGAGCAAAAAGATCGCAGATAAGTCCCTTTCTTTGATGGTGACTAATTGGAATGAAGAGAAGTCAATACTAGTAGAACAGAAGATACTAGTAGTTGATGATGAGAAAAATGTAACAATCTCAATTCATGATCAGTGGCATTGAGTGGTGTCATTGGATAGTGTTGACAAATCAATCCAAATGTTTGCAAAGGTTTTGAGAAAAAAGGACCTCCAAGAAGAATATTGAAAAAGTCACATAATTTTCAAATGACTTGATTCAAAGGATATCAACTACATAGACAGGAGGAGTGAAATGTGATATTCTGAGTGCATACTAGTATGCTATCATTGGTGCCCATCCTGATCAAAAATTTAGTACTAGAATCACTGATATTCTAAAAAAGTTACAGGGATGCACAATGATAACTCCTCCTTTCAACAGGTTGTTACCAAAAAAATCAATCATAGAGCAAATTGTGCAGAGAATGTTGCTGAATGCATTCAGAGAACATGTTATTTCTTGTTGCAAGTTGTACTGACCTGTCAAGATATCAAGCACAAATTATTTCAAAAATTATATCAGACTTTTCCTTTGAGTAAATAGTAGTATAGATAGATGAATTACTCTCAATCAATGTTTTTCAAATTGTATAAAATCAAGAACACATTACTCTGCTTGTAACTCTGGATGGTGTGCCAAGCGCAGGAAACTTTGGTGTGGTACCACTAGTTGAGGAATGTGGTTTATTTACGCCGGAAAAACATTGCTTTGATCAAAGATGCTTCCTACTGTATTACAAATTCAAAAATGACCGCTACTCTGTGAATCGATGGAACGCAACGTTCGGTTCCGCTCCGTTCGGTTCCGTTTTAGGACATGGTTCCCATTTCCATCGTTCTCATGGTCGAGTCTTCGGTAAGCATGATGGTTTCTTCCATGTCGTCGCTCTCCTTTTCCGGAACCGGAAACCTGCCGTTCTTGATCAGCTGTCCCAGCGTGGTTTCCGTACCGATTGCGGTCACCAGCGCGGTGGCATGCCCCTGGACGACCGTTCCACCAAAGAGCAGGGTGCGCTGGTCCCGTCGCTTAGCGTTGATACCGCTCACCTGCTTCGGGCGGCTTTGTCCCGTCACCACCCTGAGATCGACCAACAGCTCTCCTTCGTCCGCCGCGATGACGCAATCCGCGGGGACAACGTCCCCTTCTTCCAGCCGGATCACGTCTCCAAGGACCAGGGACGCGGCGTCGTATCGGATCCATCTGCCGTTTCGCAACACCTCGGCGTCTTCCGGGATGCAATTCTTGTGTGCCTTCATGGATTTCAGGTGGTTGATGCAGGGCAAAACGATGCACAGCCAGGCAGGACAATCCACGGGAGGGGGAACGACGTTGAAGCAATCCTCGTGGACGGATTCTCGCACCTGGGAAGCCTCGTCCGTCGTGTACCCATTTTTCAGGTGGTTCATTAATGGCGGCGATTCTGAATCACTGTTCCCGTCGCCTTCGCCAGTGGCATCGGCTTTTCGTTGCTGGACTTCGGTCCAGACTTCTTCTAGGACGGTATCGGTCATTGTGTTATCCTGACTTGGTTTTTGCTGAGTCGTTCGATAGATCGCTCCAGTCCTCACACCGTACAAGTACTGTCGAACTAAATCACTCGCTTCTCCTTGCCGCTCTAGCAGGCAAAAGATACGATAGATTCAAAGGTATCCAGCAGCGATCGAGTACGACAGGTGAAAACAGTTTTGCTCTGCTGAATGCTACTATGCCTCTCTTGAGAAGGATCTACCAAGAAGGATTTGTTGACGATTGATTGATCAATACCAGTCGTGCTTGCTTGGGTACGAGTTTAATCGGAGTAAAATGCGTTAACCGTATGAACCCTACGACGTCCTACAGGGCAGAAAGGCATTCTATTCAAATACCAAAAATTATTACTAGTAGCATCACGGTTAATTTTGGGCACCGTATTTTAGTACTGGTCCTACACAGATCTACGAGTTTTCGGTCACTTTTTCCACTACAAACAGCTCAATGAGGTAAAATAAGATAAACACAACAGCTCCGGAAAGACTTGTAATGAGATCCCCTTTGGGCCTTTGGGGAAAAGCTTCCTTATAGTGTTGGGAATAGCCCCATGTGTCATTGTTACACGATTAGGGGCCAGGGGAGGGGGGGGGGCGATTCTCCACTAACACCCGGTATGGCCAAAATTGGCCGGTTTACAAGAGCGCCTGCTACTTAGAAAATAGGCCAGAACTCTATCAAAAAACAACTTTAGAGCACCAGACTAAGCGCCCAGACCAAGATAATACAATTAGTACTTAGTGATCCAGGTCATTGGGATGCTTAAGGATGCTCTGGCAGCTTAGAACTAGTATGCAGAAGTTACAGTAGTAGTGGGCCAAAATTCCTGTGTTAATTCTAGGTGTAATTTTACTCAAGTTAAACTCGTACTTTATGCTGGAATGCGTTCTCAACGTATGCTACCTACGTATTAGGCGCCGTATGATACATTGTTACCATGTTTTTCAGTTGCTGCAACAATGGGTCATTCCCGGAATACCAGGTGCCTACCGGCTACCAATAGACCCAGATATACTACTAGTAGTAGTAGGCTTCTGGTGGGATTGAGGGAATCAGATGGAGAGTGGCCTATCATAGCATGCCTGCCATGCCATAGTAGATCATATATTATTGTACTAGAGGTGGCCAGCAGATCTACAACACAGCCGTAGTAGATTACTACTACTACTACATCACCATCATGCTAAAAAGACATATTAAGTACTTGTATTTTGAATACACCAGTCAACTTTGAAACATTCTTACCAGAGTCCAAAAACTTGGTATGTTCCATGATCTGGTGGTCCAACACATTGTTTGTAACCAATCACAACCAGTCACAACCCATCACAATTGCTTGATTTCAAAGTGCAACCTAGTATCATATAGCATTGGGGGAGTTATTCCGGCTGAACCAATTGTACATTAGGAATGCTAGATATACGTACATGTATATAGATCAAAACTTCTTATCTGATGCCCTACTCTCCCACAGTGTTAGAAAGCTCTTTGAATTCTCTTTTTAACCATGTGCTTCTTGTCTTTATGCGTCTCTTATGGAAAAAGTTATAGTGGTTAGTGTGAGTTGACCCTTAGTTGACTCTATACGTGTATTTTGTATGGTGCGTTGATTTGGACCATATAATTACCGTGTAATGACTTGTGGGATTCAAAATTTGACTTGTACCAGGGCTACAGCGTGCACGTGCAAGCAAAAACTATTTGGTCGCACAAATATGGGATTCAAAAATTCAGCATGCGTTGGCTGTAAACTGCAGTACAAGCCAATTTTTTAGTCAAAGTAGTCATTACACGCAAAATACGGGCCCAGAATGTACTACTGTATCATACATTTGGGGGCCAACACTATACGATAAGAATTTCTGGAGAGGTAGCTACTGAAGGAGCATTTCTTTACTGCTAGTAGTAGTACTACTACTAGTACTACTACTACTGCTAGTATCACTTGCAATGCCAGATTGAAATTCAATCAGCCCCTTGATTGGATCTCTCATTCTGGTGTCAGAGTGCATGCTTGTTATTAAGCCAGATTCCATCTTGTCTAGTTTTTGTGAGTGTTTTGAGCGTGGTTTCCAGCTCAGAAAGCTCCAAATTCGGAGCTTGGAAATGTCAGAGCAAGCTCCAATAAGCATTGAAAAAGCATTGAAATCGTGTTTGATGCTAGTATGTCCTCAAGCCAGCAGCTGAGATGTATACGATGGAATGTATCGTGCGTGGTGCGGGCCCTAAACTTTTACACAAAGTTTTGGGTACTATGGATTGGCAAAAACCATGTTTCAAACGCTGATGTGGACAACCGGTGCGGCCGGTGAGATGGACTACATGTTGATGGGGACCTTTGGGCTATTTTGCATTGTTGGACCCGTGGTTTGCGCTGTGTTACTATTTTTCACCATTGTATTGGATCAGTGTCATGTTCAGATCTCCAACGTGCTGGCTGTTATTGTTAATTTTCTAGGATCGTTTTGTGCATGGGAGGTGTTTGCAATTGATATTATCCTGGTACAAATGCTAATGCCATCAATCACAGACACAATAATTCAAAACCCTGCTTGCGCTTTGATCTCCAATAACGGATCTTGTCTAAAAATAGAATTCAACCTTGTTCCTAGTATTGCATTTTCAATGGTACTCATTGGAGGATCTACACTGGTTTGATTGTCTTGGATAACTACCGGTCATGCAATGATAAGCAACAAGGAATATGAACACAATTCTGTGCGGACAAGCAGTGGCGGCAATGTTACTAGTAATGTGATCACTAATGAACAATAGTACTGAGGACACTGATATGGAGGACGCTCCCTATTAGTACAGGAGAGGAGGCCCACTGATAGTACAGATGATGTAATACACCAGAAGACAATCTCCAATTTTTTGCTACTACTTACTACTACTAGATCTACTGTTCTTTGTTTTAAACCACTTGGTCAATCAACCTGTAACTTCTTTATCCTTGTGCCCTTAATGTAATGAATAGAACATTTGTCTTGTGAACACAATTAGTTGGGTATTGATGAAGAATTGGAGGAGTGACAGGTCTCTATCCTGGAGGTTCTTACTGTTGTGTTAATGAGTTTTTTCCGCATTTTTGTGTGCAGAGAAATCAACTAGCTGGAAAAGGTTCTCTGGGGGGAAACCCTGCAATGTGCACAGCATGTAGAGTGAGAGCAAAGAAAACCCTTTCCAATCAATGGATTCTTGAAGTCTGATTGGTGCTTTGGTAGCACTAACAAGCAAGCAAAACTTAACTTGGTGCTGACAGCTAAATACTCATAACATATTTGAATAAGATAGTCTTACTTCAAACTCAAAAATGTACTAGTGATAGATACTATGTACGTACCAGTTAATTTGATATAAAATGCGTTAACCGTAAAAAGCCTACCGCGCACTACATGGAAAAAAGTAATTTCACTCAAACTGATTTACACCAAAAATTATTACTAGTAGTAGCATCATGGTTAATTTTGTTAATTTTGAAGCCCAGTATTTAGTACTGATCCTACATAAATTTCAACCCCAAACAGTTCAATAAGCTAACCACAAGAACCGCTCAAGAACCGGCTCATATGAGATCCCTGCAATCCCCTTTGGGGATATGCTTGGTCATAGTAGTGTTAAGAAGAGTGCTGTGTGTCATTGTTACACAATTAGAGCCCAGGGGGGAGCCTGTTCTCCATTAACAGCCGGTATGGGCAAAATTGGCCAGTTTTGAGACCAGCTGCTGGTGGTTAGAAAATAGGCCAGAACTCTATCAAAAAACAACTTTACTAGACCATGAGACTAATTGCCCAGACCAAGATGATACAATTACTTAGAGATCCAGGTCATTGGGATGCTTAAGGATGCTCTGGCGGTTTAGAACTAGTCTGACAAAGTTACAGTAGTAGTGGGGCAGGATTATGCGTTAATTTTAGCTGTAATTTATTACGAATTAACTGGTACTTCGTACCTACTAGTTGTACAAGTACTATTGGCAGTAGTAGCTAAAATTATTGATCTGTACCTGTACGAAGCACTTTTCGAACAGACCTGAACAATTGAAGTAGTATCGTACGTACTACGGTACCTGTACGACTATTCTTATTACTGTTTTGCTTATTTTGGCGCCACGATATTTTCTGGAGCTTTTCGTTCCCCTTACACGAACTATTACAGTCAAATAATAATAAGAATTATTCTTCGTTTTTCGAGCGCCAGGGCTATTGGCATTTTACGACTCGAACAATTATGCTGAAAAGACAGCTCCAGTGTTGAAATTCCACGAACCCAAAACAAGTACTACTTAAACTATCATCGATCATTGCTTACTATTTTGATCATCACACAATTGTCAAATTATCGCAATAAATGTTCCGTTGTTTCGCAAGTATTTCTTACATGAAATACGGACTAATTTTCGGCGAAGTATCGAAATATCTCTCTCGATCTCGATCTGAATCAAATCAGCATATCTACCATCATCAGCATTATCGTACCTAAGAATTACTCTATTGTGCTTAGCCTCTAATCGGTTCGCTTGCAGTAGTGACGATTCACCTCAGGATTCTACCCCAACTGTGACGTTGACTGACTACCAATTTCCCGAATTTCATTCGAATTTTCTTAGCTCCCGAGCATTCAAGAAGACAAATTCGATAGTGTTTAGCGTTATCTTCCAATAATATTCTTAATCACCAAAATAGCATCTGCAACAACAAAGAGGATGATTTCGCCCATTCACTGTAACGCGACAATGCAAAGACCTGATCAATGCGAGAATAGAAGTGATGGAAAATCATGTGCTATGAAGAATGTGTGCCTGACACTGTTATTAATGGCATTTATGTTCTTTGCCCCCGTTAGCGCAGACACAATGATTGTCGACAAAAAAGATGGGGACCCAAATCATAATCACAACAACGAACAATATCTTGTGCATCCCCACACACATCATAATCGTTATAGAGTGCACAAAAGAGAACAACAAAGTCAACCCGACAAACCAATCCATATCATCAGAAGCTTGGAAACAAGAAAGACAAAGAAAAAGGACACGAAAAAGAATCGGCAGAGAAAAATGAGAACTGTCAGGGAAAGAAAGGCAGAAAAGAAAGACGTTCGAATAGAAGGCAAAAAGGCAAATTCAGAAGTCAAGGAAAGCAAGGCAGAAAAGAAAGACATTCGAATAGAAGGAAAAAAGACGAATTCAAAACATTGGAAAACAATTACATGTGTGCCCATCACAGTCGAATACGAAGGCGAAGTAGAGGAGATTCCTGATGAAATAGAATGCGACAGGCTCAATGACGACGAATGGGGAAACAGCGATACAGTTCGATTTGCTGAAGACTATTCAGAAGTCTTCGATGCAATGAGAGTCGTTAGTAACAAAAATCGTATTACGTTCAAAGGACGGATCCGGAAACAATCAGGCAATGATGTTCTTGAGATCAACTTAAAACAAGAAATCGAAGTTAGCAAACATACGAACAAATACGCAGGCAATCGCAAGCTGCGCGAGGGAAGTCACACCGTATTGGTGATCCGTGTAACCGATAAGGATAACCATGCCCCAATGGAATCACAGCAACAGCTATCCGAATCCATCTTTGGTGGATCTCTCGACAAAGTTGGACTCGCGACACAAATGGAGGCATGCAGTGGAGGAAATTTGATGTATAAGCCGGTAGATGATAATCCGGACACTAACACAAAGGGAGGGGTTGTGGAACTCCGTATTCCCTACAGTGTTCTTGATTATGGTCCATACACGCCAAACGATCTAGAGGATTGGGATCGAAGAAAGTTGGAAAGGGACGTCATGACAGAATTAGTGAAACAGTTTCCCATTTATAGGAGTTGGAAGCAGTGTGAGTATTCTCCATAACATTTTCCATCAGAGAATGGCATCAAGATCAATTCGTTTCAACTTACCTCCTTTTTTTCTCATGCATTCATTCCCTTCTTTACATTCTCGAAACGAATTCTTTAGATGCACATATAATGATTGTTTTACCAAAAGAAACTGATTTTAGACAAGTAGGCAGTCATGGAACACCTCCTATTGCGTACGCATACGTCGGCGGGAGACGGTAAGTGGATGTTCAATGTTGACCGCACAAGTTCAAGAGATTCAATGAAAACCACTAGAATCTTTTTAAAGTTGATCATGAAGAGGGGTCGTCATTCGCAACGTCGATTCGCTAACGTTGGCCGAAATCTGCTTTTCTTTTCCGAATCTCTCCCACCCCTCATGAAACATCTTAGATCTGTCTACAAAGATCCATACGGGTCGCACGTCTGGGTTCAAATCCATGAAGTAGGCCATAACAACGGCTTAGGTATGTTTTGTAGCGATTTACAAACTTGTTCTATTTGAGATATTGTGGTGACGGTGCATGTCATAATTCGCTAACAAATATTCTGTCCGCATGAAAAACATACAAAAGGCCATTCTGGGTTGAAAAGGGGACATACTACCAATTCATATGGAGACAAGTAAGTGAAGTCTCGTATCCCCTTTCATGGTACAGACGAAGAACAACCAATAGGCACCATGAGTTTATTTTCTCACAACTTCTTTCCATCGTTGCCGTTTCCATTAGAACCTGCATGATGGGTACATTCAACGGGAACGATGATGCGCCGCAACTATGTTACAATGCAGCCAAGTCCTGGTATCTAGGGTGGTACGAAGAAGAAAACGGGCACGAAGAGGTTCCATGGAATGGTTACTGGGAAGGAAAACTTGTTGCCGTTCCCGATTATTTAGAAAAGATTAAAGGAATCGGGAATCCCAATGACGAATATCGGGCAATTGTTAAAATTTCTGACTTGTATTTGCAATTCAATAGAAAGAAAGCTCCGACACTCGATTTTCAGCCGGAAGATGTTGACCGAGTTGCTGTTGTTTCTCAGCTAACCCAGGTTGAAGGTACGCAATCATGGAAACTTGGTAACAGTTTGGATGTTGGAGAAATGGTAGAGAGTGGAATCTGGGCCGTCAAGGTACTATCAATCGACACCGAGGCCACAATCCCATACGCAAAAGTTGCCGTTTACAACTCGAAGCATTTTGATGAACCCATGGTTGATGAAGCGAGGAGTCAAATGCCTTTCCCAACAACTGCACCTTTGCCTATTACCAAAAGGAGAGCCACAAAAAATCCTACGCCTTTGCCAACACGGCCTACTACACCTATCCACAATACGCATCCCATTCATTCTCCAACGAGTCCTCCTTCGCCTAATCCAACCAAGGACCCCACATTTCTACCAACATCAAATCCAACCAATGGATCCACGCCTTTTCCAACAAAGGACCCTACACATTTACCAACACCCGATCCAACCAAGGTACCCACGTCTTTGCCAACGAATGGTCCTACGAGCAGTCCAAGCGTCACCTCATCGGATCTTGTGATCTATGAAGTATTTCCGAATCCAAAGCGTGAGAACGACAAGGATGCCGAGTACATAAAGCTATTCAATCCTTCCACTGTAGCCACAGTCTCTCTCTCTGAATACCAAGTTTACGATTCTACTTCGAATCGATACAGCGTGCTGACAGCGAAACCCACGCTTGGTCCTCGAGAATTCTTTATTCTTTGTCGGAATAAGAGATGGTTCGACGATGTCGAGTCTGTAATTCCATCTGGGGCTTCCGATGGATGCGACCAACAGGGGCACTTTCTCTTGCACGATCGCCTTTCAACGATAATACTACAGCGACAGGAAGGGGGTGAACACGAAGACATCGATTCGGTTCAGACCGTCGACGCTAGGGACCACGGGGATAAGATTTACGCACGGCTCTCCGATAACGTGAACGCCGAGACGGAATGCGCAACTTGCTTCGATTGGTTTCCAGCCTATGATGGCCCAAAAGCTGCMCAGGGATAGGTTCTGCTCAATTCACGATGAATTACAACATACTATTGTCGCGGGCTGAAGATGTTGTAACAAAACCACTCTTATTATTGATCTGCAATAACAGTTTGAAAACAACAGCTTATGTTCAAATCTTTTGAGAATAACCGTGTAGTAGCTACGGGACTCCGAAATTCATATTATTATTGGGTGATTCCCGTTATTATAGATGTGCTACTTTTTGGTCTGTCTGTCTATCAAAAGTAGCACATTTATTACAAAAATTTATTACATTTGAACAGCTCATTTCAGACRTTTCAAATGTAATAAAATTTATGATGGAACTCACGATTCAAAATTTCGAGTCCGTTGAAAAACTCTGAAAGACTCAACAGAAAGCCCGCCAGAATCCTAAGACAGAACTCGACAAAATTGAGATTTTTTTCTTCTAATCAAATAAGAG
>CAACVS010000311.1:8618-21962 GCA_900660405.1 Pseudo-nitzschia multistriata | reverse complement strand
TTTGATGAACCTGCTTTTTGTACTGGGTTGCCAAATGGAGAGCTTGCTTTTTTGCTAGGACCAGTCTGCTTCGATGGAACACCAAATGGAGAGCTTGTTTTGGAAGGCGGGGATCCGAAAGTATCTGGGGGGGGCGATAATGTTGATGGACCAACAGTTTTTTGAGGAGGTACGCCAAAACCAGAGGAACTGGTGGAAGTTGGGGAAGAACTATTTAATGAACTATCAGACACGTTCGCCTTTACAGGTGATACCTTGTTACCGTTTTTATCCGATTGGGTATCAAACTTTTGCGAACTCGAGGATGATGACAATGGTCCTTGTGTATTCATCGGGTTCGAGCTCTTCTTCACTGGAGGTGGAGATACTTTAGGCTGGGGTTGCGATGGACTGTCCCCAAACTTTATAGACGCAGGGGGGTCGGCATTCGGTCGTGACGTCTCCGATTGTCCGTTGGGACTATTCCCATTGATGTCGTCATCAACAATCCTTAGGGTTCTTCTTACGGTCGGTGCCTGCTGTGTTGTCTTCTCCTCTTTCTTATTTTCGAGGTCTGCGATTCGAGAGTCCAGTAGATCTTTTCCGCCGCTGTTTGACTCGTCTCCTTTGCCCATCGCTCCGTCCTCCTCTCGCGCATCGTCAATGTTGGATTCCGCTTGATCTGCCAATACTTTGATCGCCGTCGCCCCGCCACCGACAATAAGTGTAGCAGCGGCCAGTCCACCTGCAACTCCTGGCGATATTCCGAGTTGATTCAACGAAGTCCGTAATTGCTCTAAATTAGGATTTTGCTCAAGCTGCTGGGCAGGATTAAATGCTTCACCGAACTTGGCCACATAATCGCGCAAAATATTCACACCTGCAACCGTAGCTTTACCACCAGATGCGAGTCGCAATTCTTCTGCTTTTAACTGTGCAGCCTCCTCTTCTTCTCTCTGACGGAGAATCTCAACGGCCCTTTGCTCCCGAGCTATGGCTTCTTGTCTCGCCTTATCTTTAGCTTCTTGTTCTTCTAACTCACGAATTCTCTCTGCTTCCCTTTCTCTTGCAATTCTTGCTTCTTCCGCTGCCTGTCTCTGCTGGGCTTCTTCGGCTTCTTGAGCCTCCTGCCTGAGCCGCGCTGCTTCGGCTTCTTCAGCTGCCTTCTTCAAACGGGTTGCTTCCGCTTCTTCTGCCAATTTGATTCTCGCGGCTTCCGCTTCTTCGGCCGCCCGTTGTAGACGTGCTGCTTCTTCTTCGGCAGCCTTTATTCTTGCAGCTTCTGCTTCTTCGGCCGCCCTTTGTTGACGTGCTGCTTCCTCTTCTGCCGCCTTGATTCTCGCAGCTTCTTCTTCGGCTGCTCGTTGTATACGTGCTGCTTCTTCTTCTGCCGCCTTGATTCTCGCGGCTTCAGTCTCTTCTGCCGCCCGTTGAAGACGCGCTTCTTCTTCTTCGGCCGCCTTTATCCTCGCGGCTTCGGCTTCCTCGGCTGCCCGTTGTAGACGTGCTGCTTCTTCTTCGGCCGCTTTTATTCTCGCGGCTTCTTCTTCGGCTGCCTTGATTCTCGCGGCTTCGGCTTCCTCTGCTGCCTTCTTTTGTCGGGCTATTTCTGCTTCTTCGGCCTCCTTCTTTAATCGAGTTGCTTCGTTTTGCTCGGCCAATACCTTGCGTCGAAGCTGTTCTTCCTCTACTCTCAAACGTTCTTCCTCGTCTGCAATCGCCTTGAGCCTTGCCTCTTCTTCTGCAATAGCTGCTTCACGTTTCGCAGCCATAGCTTCAAGTTCGTTTTGTTTCACGCTCAGTTTGTCTCTTCTGTTTCGCAAAACATTTGTTGCCTGCTGTTTTGTGGCTTCTTTTTCGATTTTTTCCTCCAGATAGGGGAGCTCCTGTTGCTTCAACACTGGCCGTTCGGCGACGGTACCTGCCGTCGTCTTAAAACCTCCTCCTTTCACGGTGTCTTTGATTCCATTTTCCAAATTCGTGTTTGCTCCAATGCCTTCTAGCGACTTAATAGCGGATCCAGAAAATTCCTCAACGACACCTCCTGCAGTCAGCACTGTTCCAACCGCAATAGAACCGGCGGTAGACTGGTTTATTGCAACATTTTTCGGAGAAAGATAGAATGAGATGATCAGAAAAAGAGATGAATTGATTGAATCCTCATGATTTCAAGATTCTGCGTGTTTACACCTTGATGCTTTCGTTCACGTTTTCAACACTCCGTGCTTGTCAAGCAACACACTTACCAACAGAATGTTGTTTTGAGATGTTTCCGCGTTGAGCTTGGCGGTCTCGGTTTCGATGCGTTTCTGTTGTTCCTCGAGCGTTCGTTTTTCGTCGTCCAGTTTCTTCTGTCTCTGGCTCAGAACGTTTCGGGCAGCCGCCAACCCACCAAAGGCTGCGGTTCCGATCGATGCTTGTGCCAAGAGGCTCGGTGATGCCGAGATGGTCGACAGTATACTTTCCACACCCGCTCCTGTCTCCGACGTTGGTGTCAACGATGCCGTAGTCGTTTCCGGAGATGACCCTCCCGATTCCTGTTGAGGTGGCGATGTGATCTCCGGAGCTTGCTGAGAAGTATCGGCATCCGCTAGTGTGAAGGAAGGTGGGGTCCAAGCTTCTTCCTGATAAACCGACCCTTCAAAGTTGTCATTGTAGTAGCCCGTGGCGTCCGCTGCGAGGTACTCGTTATTGTACGAGTGCTCGTGGCCGTAGTCATAAACGTGATCATAGCCGTGGTCATAGTCACGGTCATAACCGTACCCGTACTCGTAACCCTCGTCATTCTCGCCCATGTGGAGGCGCGCGGTGGCGGGAGAAGCCCTCGCTACGATCGACTTAAGTTTTTTCAGGATGCCATGTTTTGTGGAATCGTTGGAAACACTCGGTTTGATTTGCTTTCCCGTTAAAGGCCCCACAAATGCAACAGTAGGAACGACCGACGCTACGGCTAAGAAAGAGGCTAGGGCCGATGGGTGAATCCTCATCTTTTCTCCAGAAACGCGGGGATTGTACAAATGGTATCACAAAAATGGCGTTTTGTTCCCTTGCGTGCGTAGCAATTGTCGAAAGACACAATGCAATTGATTGACACAACGGGCAGCTACTTTTGTTGCTGGTTCGAGTAGCTCGAATGGTGTTGTGGCTCTTTGAAGTATGAGTATTTGGGTGGAAACCAAGTGTTCCAAAATGTGAGTCGATCAGATATTTGAGGTTTGTGATACCGATGTTTGATAATGATGTTTGTGCACTTCGAAGTAATAATTCTGAAAGGCCTACTCGTACCGTACCGTACGTACCGTACGATTTTCTGCGGCTTGTACGTTGAGACAAAAAGATATGAACACTGATGATGAATTGCATTTCAATTTTTTTGTTCGGTCAGCGACGAAGGAATTGAAGAGATGTGCGTACCGTATTGTCGGTTCGTGAAACATGGTACGTACTGTACTACGAGTACCTGTGCCTGTAGCCTTATAACGTGCAGTGCTGTAATTAGTACAGTAAAGTACGAAAATAGCGACTAAAAAATAATCGGTAGATGCGACCATTGCATTGTGGCATTCAGAGCATAAGCACGTTGGTTCAAGCATCGTACGGTACGGTACGTACCTTACGTACCCATTTGTATCACACATCATAAAAAATGGTTGCATTTCCACCAATCACAAGAGAACACGAAGAGTTCTTTCGACGCGGATCAGGAATTTTGGCTCTTGCGAATTGTCTTGGATGGAATGAAACTTGTACCGTATAGAGCTACTAAGTACGGGCCCCATCGTAGGAGCTCATTTTGAATTTAAGTATGCGCGCTGCGGCCGGCAGGCGGGCGGGCGAGACACGATTTTGAAAACGAGTTTTCGGTGAGAAATCAGAAAGACAGCCCCCCCGGATCAAGAAAAACCCAAATTGAAAATCCATCTTTGAGATGATGAACACAACCTAAACAGCAACAGACTCGCTCTTGTATCGGTACAACTCCCTCTCTACCGTACGGCACGCTCCCTGCTAAACTGAAATAGGTGGGTCATGTCGTACAAAATTAGAGGTGATATGAAGGTGATTCGTTCCAAATATTGGGGATCTTCTAACTGCGGGATGACATGTAGGATTCTCCTACAGAGGTGCAACTACTTCAGGCAGGATAGGACGTAATTGATGAGGTTGGCTTGCCAACATGTATACAGAATGAGATTGAGAAGACGCGGACCAGACCACAGGCAGTCGTTGTAACATTTGGACCGTGGTTCGAAAAGTTGTTCCTTTCTCTACATAGGCTTTCGCTATAGTTTACTTGACAACACATCTGGTGTTCTCGACAGCTTGTTCGCGTGAGCTCTGGTGCTATCGCTCGTCATTTTGAGAATGTTTGAAATACACCAATTGTTTACCCTGGATCGCGCCGCTGGATCTTGGCAAACGTAGTCATGTCTCAATCCCGACATCTTGGTTCTTTCTATCGACGCTGGCAAAACTTTGACGGATTGTAGCGCATTTATTTCCTCCCCGTGAAAAGATGGGCACCACTGATCGTTGTCACCGGCATATAAAATGAAAATACGACGTTTTTGCGCCACGTCCCGCTGAGAGCCAGTTCCCATTGAAGTTTTATTCTGGGGTAACAGTAGTTTGCGCGAAGATAGCAGACGCAGAGCGGTTGTGTCGATTTCGTTTGGTATGTCCCTTATTTCTTCCGTACCTAATTCGAAAAAGTTGCGTGGATAAAGGGGATTGCATAGGAGTTTGGTGGTCACGTTTGCTATGCTTTCACCATCGATACCCCCGTCATCGTTTCCGCTGCTATCACCCTGCAATCCTTTCCGAATCAGTCCTCGAACAATGGGTTCTGGAAAGAATTTCAACAACTGAGACAGCTTAGTGGCGACTAATATCAAATGTTCTGGATAGGATCCGCCAACATCCAGTTTCTTTTTTTCTGTCACAAAAAGGGGTTTTGTTCTTATATAAGGCATCAGAAACAAAAATCCCGTTGTGCGTTCTAAAATATCGGGACGAAGGACGCACATTCGTTGGATAATGTGGCACCCGAAGGAATGCCCTATGAATATGAATCTCGGATTGGGTGTGAATCGACACGTTTGTTTACGTTCGTGCTCGCTGTAGCGATCCCCTCCAGTGATTTCACGCAACAGACTATCCACAAAAGCGATCTTATGGAGCACTTGGCCTTTTACGGTCCAGGGAATGCGAGGACTAGGTCCGTTAGTTTCCTCGTTGTCTGCTCGACAGCGGTGGCAGTGACCTTCGATGTCCATAGTCGAGCTAGAGTGATCGGCGCCACAATTTTCGCCGATACTTACCATCAATCCATGACCAGCATGCGATAAGGAGCGGATGGCGTACCCATGCCCAAGGGCAGACAAAATTTCTAGAAAATCCGAATTGTACCAGTCGTATTGTCCAGGATTCCCTGGAATCCACACAATAATTGTGTGCACGGTTGCATTGTGGCAGCTAGCTGGGTTGGGATCGACGCTAGTGACGTCGGTTGGCCATCCTAGAAGGTTTGTTGTAAATCGTCGTTTTAGAAATCTTGACGCCATGATGCAGTGTACATTTTTTGTTTCCTTCGTACCGTACCGGTGGAATGGTCTTTTCTTGGCCGGCAGTCAGCATGTAAGAAGATCATCTCGTCCCCATACCGTTGGACGTGAGGGGGCGGACGAGTCCGTGTACCATACGGTACGGTACCGTGGAGTACAATACTCAGGGGTCAAAAATTTATGGCGAAGCGCAATTGTTCCTAACTGTTCTTGATTCTTGACCCCTCAGTTATTGCTCTTGGACTGGTGCCAAGGGACATTCTGGGCCTCTTGGCACTGTGGTGCCGTATATTCATACCTTTGTGGTCTGATATTGCTTGTAAGGATCTAAGTGGTGGACTATTAAAACTTTCTAAGTGTTTGCCGAAATTAGGATTTGACTACTAATGTGATTAGTACTACTACTACTACCTAGTAGATCTACTACTACTACGTGTAAGAAAATGTGTAATGGTGGTGGTCTGGTGGGGTTCACCACAGGTTGGTGTACTGATGCCCCTGTTGACTTATTGCTGTTTTGTGATGGGTTTGTTTCCTGTGTTAAAGGGCAGGAAAGAAGGTGAATCTTTCCTCTTTCACATCATGTCTCATCCTACTGCCGTGGCAGTCCTTCGCCACAATACTTTCAAGAATGAGGCCAAGGCTTGTTGTTGAGGTACAAGGCTATTGTATTTGCGGGGTATCACAATTTGCAAGGTAGCTATTTTGTCTGGTTATTGTCCTACATCTGTCCATTGTTTCCATTACTCAAAAAGTGTGCTACTCACACTCCACATTTGGTCCAAATTTCCAATTAGTCTTCTCAATCTCATTTTTAATGCACAATACTAGCATTAAAACTTCTCATTTATCAAAAATACCAGCAATCAGTGGTACTAAAAGACACAGCAGGCTCACTGAAAAAACATATTTCCCACCATTTCTGAATTTGGAATCCCATATCATTTAGCGCATTTGGCCACAAGATTCCAGTGGTGCTGCCATTCCACCATTGGTGCCAGTAAGATTCATATTTTCACAAAACCAGCTCTACAACTAGTCCCCCCCCAAAAAAAAACACCAGTCTCCTCCTAGTCACATTCCATCTCCAAACAGAAATCCCCTCCTCCAAACCTATTTGGCTATCAATAAAAAACACCATGACCGTGTCCTCTTGAATGTTTTAATTGCATGGGAAGAAGTTCCTTTGAAGAGGACAGCAAGGAGGAGGAGATGTGTTGTAAGCTCACCCTTGAGGACAGGCATTGAAGAGACAGAAGGATGATGAGGATAGAACTGATGTTGAAGGGACAGCAGAAGGATACAAAGGATTGCACTCATCCATTTGTTTGGTAGTGGTGACAACCAGGCTCTTTGAAACTGCTCTGGTATAGACCATCCTGTCTTCAGGTATCTCCTTTCCCTCTCTGAGCTAGTTTTTGATAGATATACAGTGAGCAAGAAGACCCTGCAGATCAGACCCTGTCTCTTCAGTAAGAAAGTTAAACCAAAGGGCAAGAAGAAGGAGATAACTGCAACCATTGGACATGCATTAGTCTTGACTTGGTTCAGAACTTATGTGTTTGGTCTCACTTCAGCACCCCTATTTGAGTGGTTGAAGTATTCCCAGAGAATTCTTCTTTAAATTTTGCAAAATCATCCAAATGCTACTAATATTAGACCCCCCATGTGACAAAGAAGTGGAGGCATATTATGTGGCAGCAATTGGAAGCAAGTACGGGCCACTTGGAAGAGAGAGAGTCTGGGGCGCAGCTGGTGATGGCCTCAAAGTCAAGATTCAGCACTCTAACAACTGGGCCATTCAAATCATGCACTACAACTCCTGGGCCACCATACAGACATTAGTAGTATGATACTGATAATGTTTAGGATCCTAATAAAATTTGTATTTGAGATAGTACATAAAATGAGCCAACCAGTCAAAAAAGACACATATTGATGTATGCAGGAGTGAATGAATGTTGGCTTCCTTGTTGTTGAACACCAATGAGAAACAAATCTAAACTCCAGAACTACAACTAGTACCAGTGGAACTGCATAACTCCCATAACTGCAGAATTGGCTGGCTAACCCAGGTAGTTTTACACATACTATTAATACAGCAAATGCAATTTTGACAATGGTACCAGTACAGTGCACCTCTTTCAAACAAGAAATGACCATACAAGAAAGTCCTTAGCAATGCCCAAAGGATCCTCATAAAATACTTAATCTACTAGGATTCCTATTGCCCCAAGTCCAGTCAATAAATGACCAGTATAACCCTTTCAACTGGTAACATGAAATATATATGCCAAAATAKGTCCTGTTTGTATGGCTATCTCAAGTACCTTAGACACTTTCACTCAACAAAATCTTTATAACTGTACTAGTATGCATTTATAACAGATCTGTCAAGCACAAAAAGAAGCATTCCAATTCCCCAGATATTGAGTTAGGCACAGATGACGGAGTATCTAGTACTACTACTAGTAGTACTAACGCTAAAGAAGAAGGGGGAGTTGAACAAGATTCATTGCATCAACCTCCTAGTATGTACTAGCACAAACCAGCAGGATTGAAAGTAGTACCAGTACTACTAGTAGTACTACAATCCAGGACAATGTTTCACCAGCTTCTACTAGATAATGAATCTTCTACTTAATGCTAGCTCTCTTGGTCGCGCCTCCACAAAACCTCCTCGGAGGGAGGCGCCGCCCCTCGGAGCAGCTGGAAGCATTCTTTCTAACGAAAGCTATGGTTCTGGCCATATAGCGCCTCTTCTAGTTCACGAGGTTAAATATAATATTAAGATTTTTTTTTACTTAATGCTAGCTCTCCCCACCAAGCAGGGCAACAACTCACCTATGTCAAATGGGGTACCTGATCTGTCTGATCACAACTCACAAGATAGACACTACTACAATGTGATTCACAAGAACAACTGCTGGTCCTATCAAGGGAATCTCAAGTCAGCAGGAGGAAAAAGGCTTGCCCTCTTCTGTGGTAATGTCTAAACTTTTTGCCAAAGCAGCCCAGTTCATCTTCAACTCCTGCTAGTAGTATCAACACTCAATAGAGTTTGTCCTCCAGATAGGGTCAATTTACCCACCGGGATCTTCTGTCAAAAGTTTTCTGGCTGTTCATCTATTGGAGTCTTTGTGACAAGCCTTTTTTTGAAGGTGTACCTTGGCACCAGTTTGTTGGTGATGATGATGAAGTGGTGCATGGTGACCCTTTCAGGGAGATTGCCCCTATCAGCACCATGTACATAACCCTTGAGGGTCCTACTGTTTTAGTATACCACTATAGTAGAACTAGTTACCTCCCTGAGGCCACCAAGAGCTCCTCCTTCATTCTTGTCACCCTACCTAAGCATGACATGCGTTCCCAGAAGGGGAGCAAGGGATCTTGGTTTGAACCCCTAAATTCAGCAAAAGATAGAAAACATCAACCTCCTTTTTGGTACCCCTTAGCACTTCTTTCTCTTGGGAGCTTTGTGGCTAGTCTCAGTGACCCCACTTCTACTTCTGTCAGCTGGTACAGTTCATTAGTTCTTTCTACTACCAACTTGCTTGGATTTCATTTCCCAAAACTCTATCAAACAATGAAAGAGTATCCTCAGGAAGGTCATCACTGCAGGCTTTGGCATTAGTGTCACTGGCATCAATTCTCCTTTGTACAAGGAGGGGTCATCTGTTTCCAGGAGGAAGCAAAGACAGAGCAACTCTTCAATGATCCCCTTTATTGGCCCCAATATCATTCGTCTCATTTGTCTACTCTGTTGAAAGCCTCAAGGATCCATAGAATACTGTGACTAAAAACGCAGGTAGCCTCCAGATTTTCTTCAATATGTGATGACACAACTAACATCTCAGCGGCCTGATCAGATTGGAGTCCCTTGCCTTTGGTCTTTTTGTGTCTGTGTCACAAGGATATGTCTGAGAGGGACTTGTGATGCCCCTTTGAAATTCAGCTGGTACCTGGATTTCATTTCTTGCTTGGATGTTATGATGTATTCGTTATAGTAATAGGACCCTGACTTTTCTAAATTATTACTGATCTGATTATAATTCCCCGATCGTGTTGGGGGGTTATCTTGTGGAATTCTTTCTTACCTCCTATATATCATTATGGGAACAGCAAAATAAAGATCTTCATGGCTACACGCTTTCTCAGAAGCAAGCAAAGCATTGACAGCGGGTGGTGACAAAAGTCCACACTCTGTTTGAACTGAAATCACAGACCTGTCCATCCCACGCCCACTTATTTCCAGAAGATATGGAAACCTTTTTATTGACTACATCTACTTCCATGCTCACATATTACCATCGAGTCTACGAGAAAACAATTTTGGCAAGTGTCAACAAAGCCACACTTGCCTCTGTCTCCAACACTCGCCCTATTACTCAGTACTTTCAACATTTGCCTCATAGTAAACAACCACCGGAGAGCGTCACACAAGATGGGCTAGTCTTTGATGCATACTCCAAGAAGAAAAGACACAAACCCTACGCACCACCAAAGATTTATTTGGTCTCTGCTGCAACCAACCATACCATGCAAACTACTATGAACAAATATTTCCACTAAATCTCTAGCCCAAACAAAACCCTGGTGGCACCTCCATCAAACCTCCTCGGAGGGAGGTGCCGCCCCTTGGAGCAGCTAGGAGCATATTTTCCACCAAAAGCTATGGTTCTGGCCATATAGCGCCTCTTCTAGTTCACGAGGTTAAAAATAATATTAAGATTTTTTTTAATTACTGATCTGATTATAATTCATACTTCTTAAAACATAATTAGTGCCTTTTCATCAGCCCATTCCATCAAATTATATAATTTACTTTTCTATACAATCCTTCATGACATTCAGCCTGTACTTGGCCTGTATGTCAGATGTGCTATTTACTACTTTCATCATGACATCCCATAAGAAGTATTACCCCTCTACCCTGATTTTTCTGACCCAGCTGCTCTTTTTGGTCCAATGACCCAAAGTTGCAAATCCTATGATTGTGTATCAAAATTTCAAACTTTACTAGCTTCCATCTTCGCTATCAATGCAACCCATCTTCGTTCCTCATCTTTAAGAGAATCAATTTTCTTAGTTTTTTCATCAATTTGTGACTGTAAACTGTTTATCTCTTCTTTCAGAGTGGTTGATTTTGTTCCACCAGTCATTGCAAGTAAGTCTTCTTCAACAGCTTGCAAGCAAGATTCTGCTCGGAGTCGTCTTGCGCCAAGCAGTAATTCTCTGCTCGGTGACGTAACCTTGATATCGTAGCTTATAATCACTTTTTCCAACAATGTTGATTGCTTGTTTTCAAACTTGAATTGCAAGGTACATGGAGCACAAGCAGCACCCACTAGAACAGTGTCCTGAAGCAAGGTTTTCCCCTTGCCTGAGTGTTTTGTGAAAGGCGCGGATTTCTGTATACAGAATTTGTACAGATAGAATACAACCAAATAGAACAAGAAGTTAAAAAATAGCTTTCCACTCTGTAATCTGTTTTGCAGAGCCACGCAGTTGATCGTTCTTAACATTCATTTCTTACCTTGATATCAATCGCATAGCCTTTGTCAGGGACGACTTTGACCCCAAAGTCAAATTCACTTGCTTTTTTATTGATTGAAAATTCAACAAACGTTCCAGGTGTAGATACTCGGACAGGAACAGACAGAGTCCTTCCAACGTACACGCCCATATTAGTTTTCTTGTGAACAAATTGTTTGCTTCCTTTATAATCTGAAAGCGGGAACCCACACACTTCTTTTAGCATCCTTGATGTATTGGCAAATGATTCTGTAGACGGCTTATAAGACCCGTCTGTTTTCATTATGGCATCAGCAACCTCCTTTTGTCGTTTCGCCAATCCCTTTTGCTCCTTCAATCGTGATTCTGGTTGCAAATATGTTTGCTGTTCTGGATCTTTTCGCACACGATCCTCGACAACGACTACGCGATTAGAGGCCTCCGGGATTATTCTCTGGGAACTACTGTTGACTTTCTGATCGACTTTTAGTCTTTCGTTGCGAATAGATTGCTGCTTTGATCGTTGTCTTGCTTGAGCTTCAAGCTGCTTCCGTTTCTCATATTTTTCACTCGACTGTTTCTCGCGATTTTTACTCTCCCTGTCAAGTCTATTATGTGGAGATTCGGCCCGCGAACCTGCTTTGCGATCGCCGTAGTTTTCATCTTGAACTTGCTCTTGATTTCTTTGTCCTTCTTTATCATAGTTCCCACTATCAGTGATTTTCGAGTCATCTACATCCTTTGTGTCATCTTTGGCAACCACGTCGATTATCTGGGTTCCAGATTCCTCCTCGTAAAAGCTTCTTTTTTTCACATCATTTGGTGGCTCGCGAATGTTATTCCTGGTTTTATATTGACCTTTCTTCTCCGCGAGATTTTCCAGTTGGTCTAGCCTACTTTTCTCTCTTCGTACGTCTTCCGTCGACGCAGTTTGAACACTTTTAAACATGCTTCCCTTATTTTGATTAATCTTCTTGGTCCCCATTAGCGTCTCCTCTTCCGTTGACGATTGACGATACTGCCGGACTTGTTCTTGCATTTTTTCCTCGTTCGAACGCATATCGGCAACTTGAAATTCCCTGACTTGCTTCTGGCTATCATTGTTTGCTCGAGGTCGCACTCCGTTCTTCTTCGAAGGCATCGAGAATTCTTGTCGAATTCGATCTTGGGTCCTGTCATCAGAACGAGTGCCGGACGTTTTAAATACACTTGATTCCCCTACACTTTTCTTTTTAGTCTCTGATTGGTTCGTTAGTTCCTTTCTTGTATTGGCATGCCTCCGATCATATTCAAACCGTGCCTGTTCTCTTGCTAGTTGTTGTAGTCGCTCCATTCTCGGTTTTTCTAGAACACTTTTTTCCTCTTTCGACAGTCCGCGAGCATCAATTTCGAAGCGAGCTTGTTCTCTCGCCAATCTTTGTATTTCTTTCATTCGTTCTTTCTCTTTCTTATCCTCTTCGGTCATCTGCGAATTTTTTTCTTCGTTTGCTCCAACATCGTACCCTGATCGTTTCTCTTCTCCTTGGGACCCTTTTTTATACAGTGATTTCAACGCTGTTTCTTGTTTCTGTTTCTCCAACTGAGCCATTTCCTGTGCAATAATCCGCCTCTTTTCTTCTATATCAGCTCTTTCTTCAGCAAGCTTTCTTCTCTCATCTTCTTCTCGCACATTATATGGCGTTTCTTGTGCTTCCTTTGCGACTGGTTTTTTGACCTCCATCGAGGTATCTCCATTACTAATCCTTTGCTTTCGCTCGTATTCTTCCAAACGCTTGGCTTGTTCCATTTGCATTCGCTCGTACATATCATTTTGGGGCTTTGAAGGCAGTTTCGGTTTTATACGGAAATCAGAGGAATCTGTTTCATCAACAGGCGAACTGCGAGTTTCATCGTTGACATTGTTCATGTTAGCTTTATCCGTCGGATTCCAATTCGATAAATCACCTCTCTGAGGTCGACCGTCGGTTTCTTGTCCGACAACAGGCGATGCAGACGATTGTCCACCAAACGGAGAAAATTCTATTTTAGGACTTTCACTTTGTTTCTCGGTCTTTGGTGAAACAGATGATCCTCCACTAAAGCGTGTCGCTTCATTTTTTGGTCCGGTTTTGGGAAAAGTAGATTTTGCAACGCCGAACGGAGAAGCAGCTTTGTTTGGAAAGCTATTTCCTTGTCTATAATTTGGCAGAGCAGTCGTTCCACCGCCAAAAGGAGAAGTCCTCTTCTTTGGAAAAGTGTTTCCTTGCCCAGTCTTGGCAGTAGCTGGTCCACTGCCAAAAGGAGAAGT
>CAACVS010000309.1:35879-50002 GCA_900660405.1 Pseudo-nitzschia multistriata | reverse complement strand
GCTGCTGCTGCTGCCACTTCCGCCGACCATGACCTGGATGGGCGGGAGGTCGGAGAGCCTCGTGGCGCCGCTCTTGATGCTTTCGAGGGTCTCGTRGACGCTCCTCCCGCAGCCCGAGAAGTAGGGACGGATGCGCGAGTGCTGGAACCGGCACCGGGCCGGATCGACGAGGATCATCCCCTTCCCGGCCGGAACGGGAAGAGCTGTCGAACCCGGAGCACCGGCACCGGAAGACCGAGAGCCCGCCCCCGCGGATTTTTTCTGCTTGCCCTTCCGCCCGGCCATGGAGGTGGTTGTTTGGGTCGGGGTGCGATGCGATTCGAAATGCAAAGAAATGCGAYGCGATGCGATTCAATCCAATKCAGGGCAACGAGCTATCCGGAGTGGTGGCTGCTGATAGCGCGATCGGTGGCTGCACTCCGTCGTACCGTGTTCGCACCCATCGTTGTGTTGTGCTTGTCGTTYTTCATCGGAATGGTTTCCGGCAACCGAAAAAAGACCAAAACTCGATTTTTTTCTCTGGTGAGTGATTGATTGGTGATCACCTTCTGGGTTAGGGTTACAATRCAGTGCCTTMCCGTWCTCTGCTGTATCATAATTTTTGCATCTGTGCCTCGGCGCGGTAGTTTTTGATTGGTCGAGGCTTCTTGACATCTAGCGATCAACGTAATCAACGCAAGGTAGGGTTTTGTAACTAGACAGGATCGCGCGGAATCTCACCGCAAGTGCCGTTATGAAAAAAAGGTTGAAAAGTTCAATTTCGATTCCAACGGAATTTTGAAGGCAAAAAAAAACAGCTTGCTTGTTTGTTGTTTGGCTTTTTTCCTTTTTTCCTCTCGAGGTATCCAATTGTTTTTTTTTTCTTTCCCAAACCAAACGAGATGATTCACTGATTCATTCATTCATGCATTCATTGGACGTTCCGAGCAAAAACCGTCTTTTCGAGAAAGCGTATCCGCACCCACTCGTGCCGCACGAAAGATYGGGTTCTTCGCCATTGCATAGCACAGCGTAGTATAAATACAATCGAGCCTCGCAAACGTTTACGGTAGTTCTGTTCGCCATCGATTGGTACTGTATTGTTTCACAAAACACAAATCGACACAATGGGCAACGATGCGAACGATGTTTCGATCGTGTATGCCAGCGATACGGTAGATTTCGGGACGATCCCGATGGCAAAGMCTTCCAGGATCGATCGCCACGAAACCACGTCGGAGAATTCCGGAGAAGACGGCACCGCCACCGCCGTCCCCGACGGAGAATCCTACGGGGGCAGCACCCAGAGCGAAAGCGACAGCGAGATCCTGGGCCACGCGCAATCGAACCCAACCCCGAGGCCGATCGCCACGGATCACCACTACCACCACCACTACCGGTCCCATCCTCCGCAGCACGCGGGATCCCTCTGGTACCACTGCGGCAACGGCAGCAACCCCGAAAGCAATGGCTCCGACCCGAACAAGATCGACAACCGCGGGCTGGAATACATCCCCGTTCGGCTGGCCTGTGGCCCCACCGCGTACTGCAGCCCCGACGTGCTCAGGCACTGCCCCATGGTCCTCCGGAGCGTCCAGGCCGATCTGGCGGGAATCCTGCGGATCCTCCCGGCGTCCGTCCACTCCCTCGTCCGCCGGACCAACCTCTGGCTGAACTGGAACGGGTACGCCTACGGCCCGCCCGCCCACCCCACCGTGCTGCGGCACATCACGACCCACCACCACCCGGCCTGGCTGGTGGAAGTCGCCAACGACGCGCCACGCAAGGCGGGTGGAATCGAAATCTATTCCTGCCTCGACTAYGCGAGGATGCGCCTGCACTGGAACGGGAGCGGGTTGCTCCTCCACGAGTTCTGCCACCTCGTCCACCAGTGCTGCCTCGAGGACGGCCTGGACAACCGCACGGTGGAAGACCTTTACGAGGCAGCGAGCGACTCAGGAAGGTACGAAGCGGTGCTCCGACGGGACTGGGCGGGGAAGGTGGCCGCGGTGGAAGCCGCCAAAACCCCGGGCGTCGGCCACGCCGTTCCGTCCCAACCACCGGAGACCACCCCGAGAGACTTCGACCTGGCGTATGCCATGGTGGACAAAAAAGAGTTCTTTGCCGAGATGTCGGTCGCCTTTTGGGCCAAGGGATACCGCGCGCTGGACAAGGGCGATCCGGGCGCCATGGAAGCCTGCAGCCCGCCACTCCTGCACCCAGAGGTCACGGACCGGGTCCGGGTCCTGGCGGCGGAAGAACGCCGCCGGAAGCGCGAGCGGCAGCGCGAGCGCACCGGTGCAGACGAGAGGGAAACCGCCGCCGTCGTCCTCTTCTACCACTCGATCGAACACGAGTACAAACTCCTGGAGGCCGACGACGACGGCGAGGACCGCGACACCGAAGAAGACCCACCCAAGAGGCACCTTCGTTGCTGCCGCGTGCACGACGATTGCTGCTGGACACCCTTCCCGCCGTTCGTACACCGGTTGGCGAGAACCATCGGTGAGGCGATCGAACGGGGAGCGGCCGCTCTGGCCATCGGCCACCGCAACCACCACGACGAAAACGACGATTCGCGGCTGCGGCGAATGATCGATCCGGTCTTTCGGGAGGACGCCCTCAGGCACAACTGTTCCACCATTTCCCACTGCAACAAGTTTTATCCGTTTACCCGCGGTCAGCTCTTCCAMCACGACCCCCTTCTCGCGGAGGCCATGGGGGCGCTGTGGGGGGAGGTCCGGGCCTGGGAAGACCCGTGGGCCAGCACCCGCACCCGGAGGAGGGTGCAGCGGCAGCAGTCCTGCGCGGKGTGGTGCCCGTAGTAGCACAGCGCAGCGAGGCGCCACGGGCATTGCGSRGAACGGCACGACATTGTACTGCAGAGCACAGCACAGCACAGCASGAAACACCCACGAATCCGCGGCACGGCAAAACGAAAMAGGGCGGGCAACCGAGCCACGTCGGTGCGGTGCGGTGCTGCACTGCACTGCACTGCATGGCAATGCCAAAACAACGAGCTGGCTTCGTCGCAATGCGGTGCACGACAACAGCAACGGCAAGAATAGCAATATTCTTCACGGTGCATATGCTGCCGTGCCGTGCCGTGCCGCGATGCCCTGCCAATTGTGCCTGCCTCCATGGTTGGTTTGAAAATAATTTGAGTTGCAACGATGGGGATCGCTCAACACTGTTCCGTAAAAGTAGTATAGCAGTATGTTCCAAGTATAGTAGTATGTTCCAAATTCTTCGTCTATGATTATTGGTTATTTATTTATGTATGTATTTATTTATTTACTTGCTTCCTTTTGCTTCCGTAGCACCGTCCGTATCGTAATACTCGTAAAACTGATCCAGTTCGAACACGTTCTCGACGCTCCCAATAAAGAGCGGGCTCCTGGCATGGATTTCCTTCGGCTTGATTTCCAGTATTCGCTTGCGGCCGTTCGAGGCCGCGCCRCCCGCTTGCTCGATGATCATGGCCATCGGGGCGCACTCGTACAGGAGCCGCAGCTTCCCGTCCGGGTTCGACCTCGTGCTGGGGTATCCGTAGATGCCGCCGTTGACCAGGATGTTGTGGACGTCGGCGACCAGGGCACCGATGTACCGCGCCGTCATCGCCATGTCGACCTTGCTCGTCCCCTCCTTCAGGGAATTCAGATAGCGCTGGACGGGTTCGTCGAACCCGCGGGAGTTGGCCTCGTTGAAACTAAAGATTTTGCCCTTTCGGGGAATGCGGATGTCTTTCAGGGTGTGGAGGAAGGCACCGCTGTCTGGATCGAGCGTGAATCCGTCGACCCCGTTTCCGTGCGTCAACACCAGGACGGTGGTGGCCGAAAAGAGGCAATACCCGGCCGYCACCAGGTTTCTTCCGTCCTGCAGAAAGGTCGATTCGTCGACTTCCGACCCGGGTTGGTTTTTGTAGATTCCAAAGATGCTCCCAACGGGCAGGCTGGCGTCGATGTTTTTCGAGCCATCGATGGGATCAAAGACGGCGATGTACTCCCCCTTGGCAAAGGCGGAATCGGTCATCACGTCCGAGCAACACCTTGTTTCGTCCTCCTCTTCCGACGCCACGGAATGAATGCTGGACGATCCACCGCCACAAAAGGCACGAAGCATGTAGGTGTTGCACAAGACGTCGAGTTGTTGCTGGACTTCGCCCTGGATGTTGTCGTCGAGGGGCTTGCCGTCCGGGCCCAGGGCGACACCGTACAGATCGTCCGTCTGCGCTCTCTGAACTATCCGATTGATTTGTTTGCAGGATTCGGCCACCGACTTCAAAACGGGCTCGAGGTCTCGAAACTGCGGTTGCCTCCAGCATTCGATTTCGAGGTACCGCTGGAATGTTTTTAGATTTTTCTTCTTGTATTCGCCAGCCCCCATGTACAGCTGCGTCGATGTCGCTGTCGCTGTMCTACCGCTCTCGACAACCAAACTCTGTGCCGAAYGATGGGAAATGCCAACTCGGGATGGCATCCCTCTCGCACATCCACCGTTGGCTCGGAACGCCGAGCAAAACGCAATGTACGAAGCAATGCATAAAGATGCAATGATTRGGTGATAGCAACTTGTTGAAACCATCTTGGTGGTACTCGTTGCAGGTTGGTGAAAAAGTGTCGATGCTGAATTTGGAGAAGCAATGTGGGTAAAAATTGATGGGACAGCAATCGGTAAGGAACGTAATAGGTATGTTCTTTCCGTTCTGTTTCGGTGAAGGTCGCTAACAGTTTTTGCGGTTTTATTTTTTAAAAATGATTTTGATGGCAAAAAAGATCGGAAGGCGTCTGTTGCTTTTACGTAGACTGAAGTAGTACGAAAGTCCACTTTATCGTTCGACCTGCTAGCTAGTCTACTGGTGTTTCTACTCGTAGCKACCRGTAGAGAGCGTAAGGTACGAGTAGCCTCATTCGTACCAACAACAGTACGAACTTTCAGCTATTTCACTATGATTAGCATTCTTTTTTACACGTGGAAGGTGTTATGTGCTACGTACTGAAGAAGTTTTACGTCTACTACTACTATTCTTTAGCTATGTTGGTAGTAGTGATGGCATTATTATTATTGATAATGGTATCGTACTAGGAATAGMAWTGAACTCAGGCAAACGCTTTCCATCCGTCAGATTCAATGTCAGACTAGATTTTGCCAGTACGTTTAYTCATGGTTTGACCGTACAAACCGAGGAAGTTCTGCCGGAAGCGGTAGGAAAAGATCTATGTGAAAGGTGTACCAAAAGGTGACTATTCCGATGAAATATGCGAACAAAATGAACATCCGAAATCGATGAAGGGGATGGTAGGCGTTGATTGCAAACCCAGGATTTGGTAATCCCATCCAATTGCAGTAGGAATGACTCAAAACCACCGGGAGAATGGAACCGGATCGAATGAAACCATAGGATGCATAGCTACCAAAAAGAGACGTATAAAGAAACTGAAAGGTTGTGGCGAGCATCACCATTCGTAGTTGCTCTCCATTCGATAGACGTGTCGCCGCGTGATGCAAATGAGCGAGCCCAAAAAAGAGAGGAGCTACCAGTGATACCCTACCTATGGACATTCCCGTAGCAAGCAGAGCTGGAACCATGCAGCCCCGGAATACAATCTCTTCGGTTAGGGGAGCAATGCAATAGTTTCGTACAACTATCCAAATATCCCTGGTGTTGTTCTTCRATAATTTCTCAGAGAGTATGCATCGAATCATTTCTAGCACASTTTGKTGATTTCCCTGCCGGATGTATTGCTTTCGAATTTCATAGAAGTATAACAGTCCAGCAAAAGAAGAACCAGTATATAATATGCATGTATGCGCTAAAATTCCAAATATGCCACGGAATACTCCGTGTYTTCGAGAGGTGGAAARCATTATATTTTCAATCGAAAAGAGCTCAAGGTTTTCTTGTTGATTGTCGTTGTCATGGTCGCAAAAGAGGTAGGGATAACTCAACATGCCCACGGCACATATGAGAAGGCAGGCTAGGGATCGAAATTTTATCTGAGTGGGATGATCTCTTGGAAGTTTTCGCACAGAGGGTGGCACAAAGATGTAAAGAGATGACACAAATGCAGCTGCAAGGAGCAAGCAATATCTTATTGCAGTGTACCTGTCGCACTCCCGGTGAACACATGATTTCAACAGAACGCGACCATTCCTCCCGATCATCATGAAATGAAATGTATCGATTGACTTCACCAAAGTAGAAATGACAATTGTTCGAGGCGTGTTCGATTCAATGGCATTGTGAGTCGGGATCCGTGATTTTCCCCTCCGTCCAGTATGTCATTAGTTGTAATTTGTATTGCATTGACGAACCGTAGTACCCTATCGCGGCTCTGACCTCTGTTCTGTCTATGCGATCAGCTACCGTATCGTATTTTATTAACGGTCCATTGAACCTGCAGGCATTTGTTTCAAGATTTTTCCGAGTTCGAATTTCAAATTAAATAGGGGAAATTTATTTGGTGACGCTGCAGCGCAGCATTTCAATCAGATCGAGATCGACAACAGTAGTACCTCGCAGGTTGGGGTAGAGCTACCTGTAACTATTGAAATACTTTTCATAACCCGAATAGATATCCCCCAAACACCGGCTCAAAATAACGGTACCTTACAGTGCCTTCCGGTAGCGAAAATTGGACACACTCGACTGATGGGCTGATAGACTGACAGACTGACGGATTGACTCACAACGCTCATGCAAAGTAAAAAAGGAAGAACTAAAAATCAACCGGTAGGAGATAGGAGATGATGTCGTGAGAAAGCGACGGAGAACGATGCATCACAATGGTAACCYTGAACACCCCACTTTTCKTACACCGCTAACGGCACGAATAGATTTTATCTCGCTTCTCCCTTTCGATCCCAACGTGAATACGAAGAATTAGTGTAGAGTTTCAAGCCGAGYGTCTTGAAATAGAATTTATTCATTGAAACAAGCAGAGTCACGCCATAACCGTGACAAGTYCGCAAAAAGAACACAAAAGAGGTTTCCCGACCCATCTAATTATTAGAATACAATGAATGCGATTCGCACTTTCGCCACGCGCTGTATCCATCGAGGGTCGCCCGCCGGCATCTCTTCTGCAACTCAGTCAGGACTGTTGCAATCATTCACGCAACAACAGATGAATAGTCCATCAATGACGATTTTGAACCAACAACAGCATCGTTCAATCTCAAAATACATTTCCAAATCGGCGAGAAAACGTATGCCATTGACTACAAAACGAGCAGGAAAAGGATACTACAAGGGGAAAGGCGCGACAAAAGAGGGAAGGTTGACAAGCAAGGGAAAATTCATACCGGACCCCAAAAAGAAGCTTGAGTTGATTGTGCCGGATTTGGAAGGATTCAACGTGAGTTAGTTTTGGTGTTTTCAGGTTTCTTTGCGTCATGTTTTTGTTAATATTCGGATTTTATAGCAATTCCAAAAAGTTCGTGCGATGTCACGTCAATGACCCCCGCATGGCAACTGAACAATTGGAGAGTTTTGGAGATTCCGGGTTCATGAGAAGAAGTGACGCATGTTCGTATGATCGCATCATGGCAAATTACGATTTATCTGACACAATTTTATTGCTATTTAAACTCATTCTGTCTGCTTACTATGCTTGCAGTTGAAACCGTACATAGCGAGGACGGCATCGAAGATTGCCCCTGAATTACGACGACGACCGGGTCAAGTCTGAGTTCACTAAATTGTCACGATCATGAAAATCAATTTCGTTATCGAGGTTCAACTTTCGCCAAAAAATATATGTATCTACACCAGTAGCCAATGGAATGAATCTCGATGAAAGCGTCTAATGTAGCAATRCAATGGATACTAAACTATGAATGGTTGTCTATCGATGATTCATTCATCTAGTCAACTTCATGTGGAGCTTTTTCTCTGTCGTAGGACATGATTGTGGGTGCCTGTTGAGGCAATCCAATGCACCAATAAGATATTTTGTACCTAAACGGTACCACAACAAGCATACAAATTGTGCTAAGGTGTTCAATAGGCAAATTTAAGAATTATCATTATTATGACTTAAATAACGTGTGATTCATTTCATCTCTTGCTGAAATCGTAAGAATTGCTCTCGTAAACAATCAATCGATGATGACTTAAAAGCGATTTTGCTTTCTGTAATAAGACGGATATCGACGCAACCGTGCATTCATGAATGATCTTCTGTATCCCTGCTTGACAAAGCGTTATCTGATCTGTACCCACAGTCTGGCTAGATTTAACCAGATCGCTAGTACCAGCAACCCAGTGGTAAAAGCAAAAGAATACTGCAGAAGTAAATTAGAACGATCGTTGTGACTCTCATGTTTTGGCATCGTCTTCGTCTGCCCGCATTAGTATCACGAAAAATTATCGAAATCCTAGGTATGAGACCCTGACGCGATGGATCGTAGACCGTTCACTTTGAGATGGTTGAAATTGCTCAAGATAAAAAATATCAATGATATTTATCTTAGTTTTCATTGCAGTTTGCGTGCGCTTCTTGTTGCTGTAGCTTGTCATTCCKAGGTAGTCGCCGTGACTTTYGTAGGTCCCAGAGTCAACAATTAAGAGGAGACCACGTTAATTGTTGGCTGAAGAGTACGTGAGATACAAACAAAAAATCTGGGAAAAACGGAGTGCGTCCCCGTAATAAGTGAGGTGTGCAAATTACGTACGTACTTGTTACGTACGATGCTCTACTTCAGCAGCCGTACCAAATGAACAGAGATGCGAAAATTGAACAATGATTCAAACATTTATCTCTCGAAGGCATAAGTATTTCCTTTGATTTGGCGCGAGAATGAAACGAAGCAATAAATGTTAGACTGCAACGGACAAAAGAACTACAATGGATATTTTCAATATCGAAAGGAAGTTGGCAAGTTTTTCTCATTTTTTTTCGTGTTTTTTCTTTTCAAATTCGACTTGTCACATGTATTGTTTGATCTGTGTCGGTTACAATGTGAAGACCTGAAAAACAGAAACCTCGTTTGAAAATTTGCATCGAGAGAGCTTGAGTCATAAATTGAAGACTACGTAAGGTATTCAAATAAACTACGAACAACAACGTCGAAGCTCGAAAGCTTCAGAAGAGACACACTCCCTAGGCCTTCGACATTTCACGATGGGGCTCGATCCGAGTCGTAAGTATCTCAAAAGTGATGCCGAGATGAGTCCTGCACGTATGACGGAATGTGTGGTCCAGCCCAAAATTTCAAGAGAAGGTCCTCTAGAGGATTTGACAGAAGGTTTCGATTTGGGCGAAATGGAACAAATAATCTTTCGCATGCGAGAAAAGGAAAGTAATGTATATCATACTAATTGTAAAGAACGCAGGGACATTGCGAATGATGAGCTCGTATCGTTGTGGAGACAAATGTTACTGGATTGGATGTTTTTTGTTGTGGACTGCTGTGATCTCCAACGACACTCTGTTGCTGCAGCAACGTATTTCTTGGATATTGCAATTCTAAGAGGCCTTTGTAAGACGAGGGAGGAACATCAACTCGCGGCCGCTACATCCTTACAAATGGCGTTGAAAACGTTCGATACAGCGGTGATCAAGTTGGACAAATTGGTCAAGCTTGGGAGGGGAGGTTTTACAGAAAATGACGTTGCNATATTTTCAATCGAAAAGAGCTCAAGGTTTTCTTGTTGATTGTCGTTGTCATGGTCGCAAAAGAGGTAGGGATAACTCAACATGCCCACGGCACATATGAGAAGGCAGGCTAGGGATCGAAATTTTATCTGAGTGGGATGATCTCTTGGAAGTTTTCGCACAGAGGGTGGCACAAAGATGTAAAGAGATGACACAAATGCAGCTGCAAGGAGCAAGCAATATCTTATTGCAGTGTACCTGTCGCACTCCCGGTGAACACATGATTTCAACAGAACGCGACCATTCCTCCCGATCATCATGAAATGAAATGTATCGATTGACTTCACCAAAGTAGAAATGACAATTGTTCGAGGCGTGTTCGATTCAATGGCATTGTGAGTCGGGATCCGTGATTTTCCCCTCCGTCCAGTATGTCATTAGTTGTAATTTGTATTGCATTGACGAACCGTACCATATCGCAGCTCTGACCTCTGTTCTGTCTATGCGATCAGCTACCGTATCGTATTTTATTAACGGTCCATTGAACCTGCAGGCATTTGTTTCAAGATTTTTCCGAGTTCGAATTTCAAATTAAATAGGGGAAATTTATTTGGTGACGCTGCAGCGCAGCATTTCAATCAGATCGAGATCGACAACAGTAGTACCTCGCAGGTTGGGGTAGAGCTACCTGTAACTATTGAAATACTTTTCATAACCCGAATAGATATCCCCCAAACACCGGCTCAAAATAACGGTACCTTACAGTGCCTTCCGGTAGCGAAAATTGGACACACTCGACTGATGGGCTGATAGACTGACAGACTGACGGATTGACTCACAACGCTCATGCAAAGTAAAAAAGGAAGAACTAAAAATCAACCGGTAGGAGATAGGAGATGATGTCGTGAGAAAGCGACGGAGAACGATGCATCACAATGGTAACCYTGAACACCCCACTTTTCKTACACCGCTAACGGCACGAATAGATTTTATCTCGCTTCTCCCTTTCGATCCCAACGTGAATACGAAGAATTAGTGTAGAGTTTCAAGCCGAGYGTCTTGAAATAGAATTTATTCATTGAAACAAGCAGAGTCACGCCATAACCGTGACAAGTYCGCAAAAAGAACACAAAAGAGGTTTCCCGACCCATCTAATTATTAGAATACAATGAATGCGATTCGCACTTTCGCCACGCGCTGTATCCATCGAGGGTCGCCCGCCGGCATCTCTTCTGCAACTCAGTCAGGACTGTTGCAATCATTCACGCAACAACAGATGAATAGTCCATCAATGACGATTTTGAACCAACAACAGCATCGTTCAATCTCAAAATACATTTCCAAATCGGCGAGAAAACGTATGCCATTGACTACAAAACGAGCAGGAAAAGGATACTACAAGGGGAAAGGCGCGACAAAAGAGGGAAGGTTGACAAGCAAGGGAAAATTCATACCGGACCCCAAAAAGAAGCTTGAGTTGATTGTGCCGGATTTGGAAGGATTCAACGTGAGTTAGTTTTGGTGTTTTCAGGTTTCTTTGCGTCATGTTTTTGTTAATATTCGGATTTTATAGCAATTCCAAAAAGTTCGTGCGATGTCACGTCAATGACCCCCGCATGGCAACTGAACAATTGGAGAGTTTTGGAGATTCCGGGTTCATGAGAAGAAGTGACGCATGTTCGTATGATCGCATCATGGCAAATTACGATTTATCTGACACAATTTTATTGCTATTTAAACTCATTCTGTCTGCTTACTATGCTTGMAGTTGAAACCGTACATAGCGAGGACGGCATCGAAGATTGCCCCTGAATTACGACGACGACCGGGTCAAGTCTGAGTTCACTAAATTGTCACGATCATGAAAATCAATTTCGTTATCGAGGTTCAACTTTCGCCAAAAAATATATGTATCTACACCAGTAGCCAATGGAATGAATCTCGATGAAAGCGTCTAATGTAGCAATRCAATGGATACTAAACTATGAATGGTTGTCTATCGATGATTCATTCATCTAGTCAACTTCATGTGGAGCTTTTTCTCTGTCGTAGGACATGATTGTGGGTGCCTGTTGAGGCAATCMAATGCACCAATAAGATATTTTGTACCTAAACGGTACCACAACAAGCATACAAATTGTGCTAAGGTGTTCAATAGGCAAATTTAAGAATTATCATTATTATGACTTAAATAACGTGTGATTCATTTCATCTCTTGCTGAAATCGTAAGAATTGCTCTCGTAAACAATCAATCGATGATGACTTAAAAGCGATTTTGCTTTCTGTAATAAGACGGATATCGACGCAACCGTGCATTCATGAATGATCTTCTGTATCCCTGCTTGACAAAGCGTTATCTGATCTGTACCCACAGTCTGGCTAGATTTAACCAGATCGCTAGTACCAGCAACCCAGTGGTAAAAGCAAAAGAATACTGCAGAAGTAAATTAGAACGATCGTTGTGACTCTCATGTTTTGGCATCGTCTTCGTCTGCCCGCATTAGTATCACGAAAAATTATCGAAATCCTAGGTATGAGACCCTGACGCGATGGATCGTAGACCGTTCACTTTGAGATGGTTGAAATTGCTCAAGATAAAAAATATCAATGATATTTATCTTAGTTTTCATTGCAGTTTGCGTGCGCTTCTTGTTGCTGTAGCTTGTCATTCCKAGGTAGTCGCCGTGACTTTYGTAGGTCCCAGAGTCAACAATTAAGAGGAGACCACGTTAATTGTTGGCTGAAGAGTACGTGAGATACAAACAAAAAATCTGGGAAAAACGGAGTGCGTCCCCGTAATAAGTGAGGTGTGCAAATTACGTACGTACTTGTTACGTACGATGCTCTACTTCAGCAGCCGTACCAAATGAACAGAGATGCGAAAATTGAACAATGATTCAAACATTTATCTCTCGAAGGCATAAGTATTTCCTTTGATTTGGCGCGAGAATSAAACGAAGCAATAAATGTTAGACTGCAACGGACAAAAGAACTACAATGGATATTTTCAATATCGAAAGGAAGTTGGCAAGTTTTTCTCATTTTTTTTTCGTGTTTTTTCTTTTCCAATTCGACTTGTCACATGTATTGTTTGATCTGTGTCGGTTACAATGTCAAGACCTGAAAAACAGAAACCTCGTTTGAAAATTTGCATCGAGAAAGCTTGAGTCATAAATTGAAGACTACGTAAGGTATTCAAATAAACTACGAACAACAACGTCGAAGCTCGAAAGCTTCAGAAGAGACACGCTCCATAGGCCTTCGACATTTCACGATGGGGCTCGATCCGAGTCGTAAGTATCTCAAAAGTGATGCCGAGATGAGTCCTGCCCGTATAACGGAATGTGTGGTCCAGCCCAAAATTTCAAGAGAAGGTCCTCTAGAGGATTTGACGGAAGGTTTCGATTTGGGCGAAATGGAACAAATAATCTTTCGCATGCGAGAAAAGGAAAGTAATGTATATCATACTAATTGTAAAGAACGCAGGGACATTGCGAATGATGAGCTCGTATCGTTGTGGAGACAAATGTTASTGGATTGGATGTTTTTTGTTGTGGACTGCTGTGATCTCCAACGACACTCTGTTGCTGCAGCAACGTATTTCTTGGATATTGCAATTCTAAGAGGCCTTTGTAAGACGAGGGAGGAACATCAACTCGCGGCCGCTACATCCTTACAAATGGCGTTGAAAACGTTCGATACAGCGGTGATCAAGTTGGACAAATTGGTCAAGCTTGGGAGGGGAGGTTTTACAGAAAATGACGTTGCYATCATGGAAATGGAGATCATTAAATCTCTCGATTGGAATCTGCATCCGCCTACTGTATACTGCTACGTGAGACAATTTGGACGAATGATCCCMAGAGGAACAAGAAACTCAACTAAAGAAGTAATTGACGATATGGCAAAACTGATTGCAGAAGAATTGGTATTGGACGAACGCTATATCCGATATAATCCCAGCGTACAAGGATATTCTTGCGTCCTTGTAGCATTGTACTTTATACCTGATTACGACTTCCCTCAGGACCTCAGGGAAATTTTTTTCATGCGTTTGACAAARACCATGAACCTTGACAACAATTCCCCATTGATATCCAAAGTAATGAGAAAGATCTACAAAAGTCTCAAGCACAAAKACAAACTGCAAAAGATTATTGACATCAGTATGGCCAAGACAAATAGAATCGAGTTGTTGGAGGAAGATCTCGGAAACGACGAGGAAAAAGAGAAGAACTCCAAGAAATYGGGCCGTGGAAGCAAAGTTGCACAAGAACATCATTCGCCTCGAGATGTCAAACAAAAATTGAGGATCACATTATAATGTGCGAATGCTGTTAYCATACGATGCAAAGTACTTTTGACAAAATTAAAGATAATGTACAAATAGAACGTGATTTTACCATAGACTTTCATCTGTTCAAATGAAAATAGTATCTGCGGAGTGGAAATATCATCAGAATTTGGACGTTTTGAGTTGTTGCTCTTAAACATAGTGCTCRATAGCAGGCATCTTTTCCAACTCTGTCCTTGGTCTGGKKRKT
>CAACVS010000309.1:0-26102 GCA_900660405.1 Pseudo-nitzschia multistriata | reverse complement strand
CTTTATGACAAGGGCATCCCTATTGTCAAGGCATCAGTTAGCAATACTAATGAAAGGCTTGCTATCTATAACCTTGAGGACATTGCTTGTCCACTAAATGATACTAACTTTACTACTACTACCACTAATGTTACTAACAAACATGGTTAGTAGTAATATTACTTGCATTTTTGCCATTATGATGTTATCCTCAGCACTGTTACTTATGCTAAGCCAAATTTATGATGGAAAGCCAAGAAAGTGGAAAATTTAAGAACTGCTAGTGTCATCAAAAACTGCTTTAAAATTCTAATGATTAATAGCACTTTCAAGTCAGGAAGGCCAAAAGAAGATTCTATAGACCACCAAGTTACATTTAGAAGTGGGAACTGTTCTGAAACTACTAATGAAGAAAGTAGTATTACTCCTAGTTTGTCAGAAGAACTCCAGGAAGAATTTGTTGACAACATGGTTGTGGTGATATATGATCCAGATCAGATTCAGTAAAAAGACAGATTCAATAAGCTACAAATTGTCACTTCACCAGTTGTCACAGATCATGTTTCCCACTATAAGTGTGGGAAAACACTTCTGAAAACATGTAATTGGGAAAAAATGCACACAATGACAACCCTGTTGCTCACCAAGCAAAATGCAGCTACAGGAAAGCACCCCATACCAAAGTCTTAGAAGTGTAATTTGACTTCTCAACTCAGGTTCAGAAGACCCTGTTTCATCTGGAGATGAGAGATATAATTGCTGACAAAATATCAGAAATGTTTTGTATCAAATTCTACATAAAAGTTTTGATGCTGCCACCCAACAAGAGTCAAATGGTACAGAAGAAGGTATGAAAAACTTTACATTTGTTACTGGAAGCTTGGACAATATCAGACTCTATGTGAAGTTTAATTTTCAAAATGAAAAGGAGATGAAGAAATTGCATTCAGCAAGATTGTTGCTGCTTTTATTCAAGACTTCATGAAAAATGTGCACAGTCACCTCATCCATAAAGATCAAGAAGAGACTCCAGAGGAAGATTGATTGGTTCTTGTTATTGTAGCAACAAATGGAAGACCTTTAGTAATAAGAAATGACAAAAAAGATATTGAAAGATCTAAAGAAGCAAACAGAATCAGGTGTACAATCAAGTCTATGAAGAAACAAAGAAATGGGTACTACTACTACTGGTGGGGTTGTGAAATTGTCAACATTGATAGATATTTTGTTTGACGTGTGGATGCTGCTGACAAGCAACAAGATTCAATGCATACTTCTAGATGTAGTGGTCCTCAAAGAAGAAGGCTAAAAAATATAATTACACTCACTTCACAGAGCTCTACTAGTACTAGTACAGCACAGCAGGCTAAATTTTGATATCCTCCTCAAGAGGAACATGAATAAAAAATTACACATCAAACAATGGTGAAATACTAGTAGAACTAGTAATACTAGTATAGGACACAGTAATGTCTCCTCAATTTCCAATTAATCATAGTAATGATGCATCATGCTAACACAAGAACAACTGTTCACAACAAATCATACTACTAGTAGGGAAGATAATTTGAAAACATCTTGGTTTCAACCTGGTCTTGCACAAGAAGAAGCAATCATTGGATTGATGCCTTTCCCCAACAGTTAGCTGGTAGAATTTCCACCAGCAGTAGACAGTGCTGGTCTGATTATGAAGCAGAACAACAACAAGAACACCTGTCTTTGTTGCTCTCCCCCTGGTGGTGGTGCTCCTCTTCACTGCCCAAGAACAACAACAAGAACTCTGCCAACAATGTTCAGCATACCAGACACCAGAGGATAAATGAGTTCCATTGCAATTCCTGTTTTAGAAACAACAAACAGCCACAGTTGTTTTGCTCATTCACTTTTAAATTAAATTCTTTTCAATTTTTCCACATACACTCAGTTTTTGCACTGCTGGAGTAAGTGCCTGTTTTAACCAACCAATTAGGGCTGGGGATAAAATTCGTAGAAGTAACTCACAAATCACACCACAACCACTAACATTTTCGTTTTTCGAGTTTCGGGTCAAAATTTTATTTTAGATTTTGAGGATATCGCACCTTTTTAAAGTACGATACTGTACTGTGCCTTACAGACGGGAAGTAACTTGTACCGCGTACGTACCAGTGCCGCTACTGTTACCTCTTTTGACGACCGCAACCGGTATCCTACCGTACGGTAGGGTCGGAGCTACAGTTCATCTTTGGTATTCTTGACCTYTATGTACTAGTGGAATGGGATGTTCCCATTATTTTGCTTTCATTTTCATCCGAAACCACTTCTAATGCACTTGCGGAGATTAGATTGCCAATCTAAATCACGATGCCACCTCCTTCAYCCAATAAATCTTTGAACCTGGTGGGATGCTTCCTTGCTGGTGTTACTTCGGCGGTTGTAGCCCGGTGGCTCTTCGACCGATGTCGGAAAAGTTCTGTATCAGCATCTATTGCTTCTGGTGACAGGAAAAAATCTTCATCGTCACCATCTRCGYCCGMAGTGCCCGAAGATTTGCGACAAGAACAGTTGTCACGACACGCCCTATACTTTGGAAACAAAAACATGGATTTGATCCGATCTTCTAATGTTTGTGTCGTCGGTTTAGGTGGGGTAGGTTCTCACTGTGCTTTAATGTTGGCTCGAGGTGGAGTCGAGCGGATTCGACTGATTGACTTTGACCAGGTCACGCTTTCCAGTTTGAATCGACACGCATGCGCAACGCTTAAAGATGTCGGTACTTCCAAAGTCGAATGCGTCAAAAAGACATGCTTAGAACTTGGTTTGGCCCCTGAACAAATCGATGCCCGTGTCGAAATGTATACGAAGGAAACGGGACCAGATCTTTTGAATTTGGCGTCAATGCCTGCAAAAAAYGGTGAAAAAGTCGATGGCAATAAAAAATGGGACATAGTCGTCGATTGTATTGACGATGTTCCCACGAAAGCKGCACTATTGACATATTGCATTCGAAACAAAATACGAGTATTATCCTGTATGGGTGCCGGTGGAAAGAGCGATATGACACGCTTGCATATTTCTGATTTGCGTACCTCGGCGAAAGATCCTCTAGCTAGTAAACTACGACAGACAATAAAAAAGACTATGAAAAAATTCGACGCGGAAGAAAGAGAAAAGGAAAACGTTGACAGTGACAACAACGACGAGAAAAGCAGCGTCGACGAGTCGTACCTCGACGACATGGATCAGCTTACAATTATATTCAGTTCTGAGAARACTGTTGCCAAGCTCGCTGATCTGACGGARGAACAAAAGATAGAAGGTGATAAATCACAATTCGGTGCGGTCGATGGAATGAGAATACGAGTACTTCCCGTTCTAGGACCTATGCCAGCCATCATGGGACAGGTAAATYGAATATCTTTGTTGTTCTACTTGGCACTCCAATGGTWTGTGAATCGCACTCCCCTGTCCTCTCACTAACTTTACCTGACTCTTTAGTCTCTGGCAGCCATAACGCTGTGCGAATTAGGCAATAAAAAGATACAGAACCCAGTCACAGGCGAAAGAATCGGGAGAAACATCCGACACAAGATATTTCAGCAGTATTGCAGTCGAGAAAAAAAGATTGCGAGTGGCGAGTTGAAAATCGCTCAGGATGACATCTACACGGGGCCAATAGAAATTGATAGCGACGATGTTGAATACCTCTACGGAGTCTGGAGAAATCGATGCGGTGTGACCGGGCAAAAAATAGGTGCCGTCCTTGGTCTGGCTCGTTGGGACTATTCCAAGCCATCAACGGCGGACAATCTCGTCTTGATGAGCAGGCCCGCCCTACAGCGATATGACGAGAAGGGTAGAGATTCTATAGATTCGAAGATACAAGTACGCATCGAAGACCGCTTGGCGGCAGCCCGTGACTTAAATCGTGACATGTAATTTTTTAACAGTCAAAAASGATAGCTCSSCTGCTCTGACCATGTTGGCTGCGAAGATAAAAAATTCCATCACGGATCAACTAAGGTGTCGTTATGTGATATTATAAAATGAATTGACACATCTATTGTCAAATACGATATAGTTAGAAAGCGATAAGGTCTATATCTCTGATTGCTCCCCCTCGACAAGCGTTCATTGGAGACCACCAAACGTTCTGTCTTGTTCATTCGAATCCTGTCTCGTTGCGATTCGAACTCCGAAAAATCGATGTTCAGGTTGCCATTCTCCTACTTTCCTTCCTYTTCTTGTGTCGCTTATGTTCTCTCTTTCGTTTGTGCCGTCGCTTTTCGTCCCTATCATGTCTCCGCCGCCTTCGTTTCTTGTGTCGTCGAGACGAATCCCCATCTTCATCACCGTCCTGAATGTTGTATTTCGGGCCGTCAAAATCCGTGGCTGTCGATTTTGATGAGTTATCTTTTTCCCCTACCRCTCTTTCGCGGATATCCGCTCCGTTTGGAAWTTGYGAATTCGTATCTTTCTTGGACGAAATAGAAGCGCGSGATTCCGACGACGATGACGACGACGAGTGCGACGATGCCGAGTAAGATGACAACGAATCCAACGATGATGACGACGAGCACGACGACAAGTCATCCCTGGCGTATCGACGGCRCGATCTCTTCTTTTTTTTGTATTTCTTTTCTCGTTTGCGTCGTTTTCTGTGCTTTTTTCTTTCTTTGCGGTCATAGCGGCGGTAGCGATCTTTTCGTTTCAGATTTTTCTTGCTGCGGTYATGGTCGTCGTCGTTTTGGTCGTTCTGAATGCTGTCATGCAACATCGACGAGTCTCCTGCGACCTCTTCCTCGTCATCGGCGGGATCTTGACCCATCTGTTGCAGGGGTCGGTCGGCGAACAGATTTCGTTCCATTAATGCATTCTGGTATGCTGACGATTCTCTCGCGGTCAGATTATTCTTGTCTTTGCGATTGTTGTTGAGTAGCAGGAGATGTCTTGAATGCGATATATTGGACTTGTCTACTTTTYCCAGTAGTGATCGCCGACGTTTCTCTTGTAATATTACAAGGTGTTGGMGTGCTTCCACATTATCCTCATCCACACGCAGTGCAGTTCTCAGAAAGCCCTCGGCCTTGGAGAACTTTCCGATTTTGATGAAAAGTTTCCCGCTGCTGATCAGAGAGCCCAGATGATCAGGGACGAGATCCAGAGCTTGGGCAAGCAAAGTCTTTGCCTTGTTGTTGATACTCTCGCCTTTTGAYGATTGCAGTAAATTGTTTGCTTCCCGACATTTTTCTTCAGCAAATTCAATATTTTGTTGCCTTCGCAGATCCAGGAAAGAGGGGAGTTGTTGTTGTGTTGCACTAAGCGACGTTGCGTTTTCTCGAGATTTGGCCTCGTCGTCTTGCCGTATTCTCCACGGAAGGTATGAAAGAGAAATTTCGATGCCATCAGGTGATAATTCAAACGGTACTTCCAATTTTGGCCGTGGGCAACACAAACGATAGGATAGCTCGGCTCGATGGTTTTCATTTCGCCCCTCCATTGCATTGTTGGTTACCGTACTTGATGTTTTTTGCCACTGGACGCGCAAAGAGCATTGTTCTCATCAAAATGCACTCTTCTCATAAAAATTCACCAGTCAACGCACAAAACGCATTGCACCGTTCATGAAATGTCACTCGATGAAATTCGGTTGTTTGCTACCAACGGGTTTTGCSCATTTGACTTGGAAACTGGGCAGAATCGTAAACAATCATTTCCGTCGTCCAACGACATGACATGCTGTACGGTATCGTACTTTACGGAACGTGATGGGTTGGCACTTGTTGTGGCCGGATAGTTGTTGACGTATATTCTTCACAAGACTGAGATGACATTCATTCACGAATAAATTTCTATTCTTGTGTTAACTTTTAGTTGCGAGTTGCGAGTAACGGTACGAGTACCCGTACCATATGTACATACTCTACYATACCCTACTGAACCTGCCTGCCCTGCGTACGAGTACGTACAGTATTGTACGACCGTCCGTATGTAAAGATTTATGGCATAGAAGTTACTAGTATCGTAGTTGATTTTCGATTTTCACTACAAGTACTCGTACGTACCACACTMATGTAGATACATACGACAAGTCTTTTTCCGAACGGTACGTACGTACCAGTAGAGCACAATAGGAGTAGTAATCATATGTACCGTACCGCATGCGTCCGAGTTCTTGAATTGATTTACTGAATTACTGTGCGGTCGTACGTACAACTAGTACTCTATTTTGATGCAAAGAAAACCGACGACAAATTGAGGCGTTGTGTATTGAAACAGAACGTGAAAGGCAACGAAGTGGTGCCGTTCGAATAAACGGCTCTTCGCTTCTAGGATTCAACAATGTTGTTAGTTTCGTGGCAATGTACTTGATGATTTGATACGCGTCCCACATTATGTCATCCTTAGCCGCGACGCAGAGCGATGGGTATTACCTGCCTCCGGAATACTTCGATAGCGGTGCATATCGAAAACAATCCAGGAACCAATTTGCGGCGGGGGCATCRGCCGCGAATTCGAATTCTGGCAGCARATGTTTATCCAACAAGAAACAGAAGAAAAAGAGTGGACATAACCAGTGGTTAAAAAATGGAGTTGTCCGATTCGAATTGCCAGAAAAGGCGGTCTGTTTGGGTTGTCATCAGTCAGTGGGGAGAGGAACGAGATTCAATGCCAAAAAGATCACAACGGATCAGTGCTACTTTTCAACTAAGATCTACGAGTTTCAGCTGTCGTGTCGGAACTGTCAAAAGTACGTCGCGTGATATTGCGTTTCTGACTTTTCATCTTCTTTTGATCGAGAACGAAAGAATTATTGCAAACDAGAGACTTGTTGTTAAGCGTTTGACCTGTGCGGACCTGAACTCATAATTAACAACATATTCGGTGGCCTGTATTTTAATTTAACAATTATATTGTAGGCCATGGGTCATTCGCACCAATCCAAAAGACCGCGGTTTTGACTATGTCTCTGGTGTCAAAAGACAAGCGGGTCAGGAGAGAAACCTRGTCRCTGGCTCATCAACAAGTCTCGGCAATGGAAACGACAACGGCACTTACGATCGTAGATCAATCGATCAGCTAGAAAGGGCCGCGGTGACAAGGATGGAGAAGGCCAGAGAAATGACCGAGATTGAACAATTGGAACAAATCCGAAAGCTAAACGAGGTTGTATCTGCATCGGTGAACGATGCAGATACGAATGCTTCTATTCGAAAATCCTTTCGGAAAGATCGAACCGAAAAACGAAGCAGATTGAGAGAGGCAACGGACAAGGGRTGGAGAAACGGGATGGTGGTACTGCCTACTAACGATGACGATATTCTCGCAGCCAACGAAACGTGTTATGGGCGACCAGCGGAAGATGAGAAACGAAACCTTTCTGCTGTGCGAAAGTCCTCTATATTCTCTTCTCAAAGAGSGGCGAAGAGGAAGAAGAAGAGCCGTCGAATGCGATCGCGACCGTCTGATCATCGTGCAGAAGTCACTAGTGGTAGGATTGTTACTGCAAGTCCTGTCCGATCTGATAATTTTTCCATCTCAAACAGGAACGACACCACCAATTTAGGAGTTGTACTGCCAGGAAAAACAGAAACAACAGAGCCAATCGCCACAAAGCACACGCCAGCTCATCCTTGTTCACCTTCATTCTTGGTGACCGATGGGACAATACAAAATGCGGCAAAGAAAAAAAGAAAGAAAACTCTACAACTGCAACGAGGAGAAAGAGGTCTCTCGGTTATCGAAAAGGAGAAAGAAACGGAGGCCAAAACAGAATTYGACACAGGTGGTGGCATCAGCGATAAGAACTGTTTGGAGAATTCGCCATCTTCAAGAGGGAAATCTGCGGGGCCTACATCGTCCTTTTCTGAAATGATGGCTGCATACGACTCAGACACAGACAGCTATTAGCTWTTTATAACAATAACAAAAGTGTTGTAAGCAATACATTTTCTCCTCCAATTGTCGATGGGTCCCAAGGCGGATGTCCTAGTATAGATCGGAGTACAATTCTCTACAGGCACAATTCAATATGTCTACGACTGTTCTTGTCATCGTTTTACGTAGACTTTGAATGGTCGTGCTCAGATCCTGACTCTACAGTATTACATTCTTCCGGTTAAACACAGACTATTACTATCACAATACGTTGTTCTCCTTCCCCTGGCATGATAACCTTTCATTTACAAATGATCTTCGCGACGGATCAAATAGACGTTATGAAGCCATTCAATCCTGATAATCTAGCTGGCAGAACAGCAAACAGATTCTGTTTGCTTGGCAAGTTGAAAAAATGAACACATTTTCCACATCGTTATTAACTTGCTTCACGGATCCGTATGTTGATGCAAACTCGCACAAAAAGAGCATTCACTTAGCTCTCCTGATACACCGGGAGAGTAAATGATTGTTCAAGATTTAGATATACATTTCAAGTAAAGACAGAGAGATCGTGATTGATTACATAWGAGTGATTGGTTTGGTATCATCAATGCTCGGAATAAGATTAGSAGTGTACGTACCATCATTGWCTTGAATTCTTCGTAGCTAATTTCTCCGTCTCCGTTAGCGTCAACTTGCTCCATCATGGCGTCAACTTCGGCTTCGGTAAGAGCTTGCCCGAGTTTCTTCATGAGTCTCTTCAACTCCTTTCGATCGATCGATCCGTTTCCATCGGTATCGAAGACGGCAAATGCATCTCTCATTTCCTTTTCGGGATCGTCAACAATACAGCGGGATTTCATCAACACCAAAAATTCTTCGAAGTCAATTTCGTGGTCATCATTCTCATCGACAGTGCTGATCATTTCCTTCAACTCTTCTTCAGTTGGGTTCTGACCAAGCTTGCGCATGACCTGTCTGATTTCGGTGAGTTCGATGGTTCCTTTAGCAAAAGAACGGCAAGGGCAAACGACRAAGTCGTATCACGTCATTCGTGTGTTAGCAGTTGTATCAAATCGGTAGATCAATCACCATCATAGACAACCGCTGTATCAAATCATGCCATGTCAACCACTTCCTCATAGGCAGCTGAGAACATCGAGTAACAAGATGGCATCGTTCGGATTACGCCACATGTCKATTTGAATCGATTAGGTCCTGTCTTYRCCGGGTCATTTCGTTATTTATCTAACACCGCTGAAACTTACCATCGCCGTTGATGTCGAACATGGCAAATGCCTCCTTCAGGTCGGCAACTTCCTCTTCTGTCAATTCTTTAGTGTCAGGCATCTTCGTTGTTTGGTATTATCTTTGTCAATATGGAGTATTGTCTTTTTTTAGCGGTTCTGCTGAAGAGTAAAGGAGAGTACGAGAGAGCTTGAAAGATTCCTGTGCACGGATTAGATAAAACTGCACGCTTTTTCACCGTTGAGCGATGACTTCYCCAACGAACAGTCCTAACGTAACGCTGACAGAATTACTACGTGAGTAGAAACGGGTACTACCACCTGTTAAAAATTCGGAACGACATTTTTAATTTTTTTCCTCTCTGGGAAGACTTTGTTCGTTGGGATCTCATACTACTAAACTCAAAACTTGAAAACAAACGCTATCAACTTATAAGCTCATTTTAAGAAATGACCATTAAACTATGTCTATTAAAGACTTCCGTTTAAAAAAACCGAATCTCTACGTACTAGACTTAAGGAAGTCTCTACGTACTAGACTTATGGAAAGTGCGTACAGAATTCGATTTGACTTGTTTCGAGCTTGGCTACTCGTAACGTTCCGTTCGTACCAGTACTGTAGATACGTTCTCGTACTTTGTCCAGTGACGGACACTGAAAGAGGTCAACAGAACCATTTAAGAGTTCTTACTGTACCGGGTATAGTGAGGCTGGATACCGAGGTTTCATAGGTAATTACTGATAATTAAATTCTGTTCTCAGTGTGAGGATCGTGATTCCCGAATAGCTCGTGAATAACCTCATTAACTAAATAATCGAGTCCTGGAATTTGTTTTTTGCACAGTAAATTTTCAACGTTACGTAACAACCTCMGCACCTCTGAAATTCTCTCCCACGTCGGAAGGAAATACTGAAGTGACTGATTGAAGTTTCGAAACTGTGATCGAAAAACCATCGGTCACCCTTCATGATCCATCTCATTCATCGTCACCATTACTTTGCGCCCAATGCAAAACAACTCGCACAACCAGCTACCCGAGAATCACGAAAAGTTGTCGCGAATCCTGGCACCATGATTCCTACGACATCAACTTCTATCGATACCGCAACCCAGTGGGCCGCGATCGATCCGAATCCAACGACATCCAAATTCACCCGTGATCTSATTGCCGAAGCCTTATCTGGAAGAGAAGGTAGCGTCGATGCTTTGGAGTCTCTATTCCCCTCCAACGGTGAAAGAATCGGATTTGGTACCGCTGGTCTTCGCTCCGAAATGAAGCCCGGCCCATTAGGAATGAACGATCTGACTGTTTGCCAAACAGCTCAGGGACTAGCGAAGTATTGCCTAAAAMAAGGCCAACGCCAAGGAACTACAGCATCAAAGGAGAAATCATCTTCACGACTGTGTGCAGTTGTTGGTTACGACCACAGAAGCAATCCTTCCATGAATATTTCTTCCCTATCGTTTGCAATCCTGACGGCAATTGTCTTCGCCGAAGCCGGAATTGACTGCATTTTGCTCGACGGTTTTGTATTCACACCTCTGGTGCCCTTCGCACTCCAGCAATTMGGTGCGATTTGTGGAATCATGATAACAGCTTCTCACAATCCGAAAAAAGACAATGGCTACAAAGTTTATGCAAGCGACGGCTGTCAGATCCGYTCCCCGATGGACAAAGACATCGCCGACGAGATACTTGGCAATTTGCAACCATGGACAGATTATGGAACTATTATTCAACAAAGGCGGCAAAGTTATCCCGAGGACCCCTGTTTGGGGCTTGGTCATCCGCAGAGAACAAAAGAATTGATAGATGATTATTTTATTGGATTGGCAAGCAGTGGACTCAAGACTGGACAAGGTAGCATCAAACATGATGCTCGATCGTTAGTTCGCTCACCTGAGTTTGCCTATACGGCTATGCATGGCATTGGGCACCCCTTTGCAAAAAGAGCATTTGAAGTCTTTGATCTTRRGCCTTTCCACGCGGTTCCGGAGCAAATGAAACCCGATCCCTCCTTCCCAACAGGTGCGTTCAATATTATTCGTGGCAATTGTCTATGAATTGGCTTTCCGAGTTCTATKATTTCTTTTCACTAACGGATGCTTCGTTGATCACGATCACAATAGTTCCTTTTCCAAATCCGGAGGTAAGACGAAAATGATCGATACAAATGAATAAAGAGAAAATATTTTAATCACTTGGTTCTCGATCTCAACGAAATTCCAAACACTTCATGCATTTTTAATCATTGAAGGAAAAAGGGGCTTTGGATTTGGCCAAAAATTATGCTTCAGAAAACGGGTGCGACATCGTCCTTGCAAATGATCCTGATGCAGATCGATTAGCGGTAGCGGARAAAGATCGAGCAACTGGTGAGTGGACAGTTTTCTCGGGTGATCAGATCGGAGCCATGCTTGGTTTATGGTTATGGGAAACAATAGGAATGAAATCAAACAAGGTATGAAAATTGCACAGAGAATTTAAGGTTTGATTTTCTCCCTGTCGATGAATCTATGGACGCCTCATAGTTTTTCCCGTTTACAGCCTGTTGCGATGTGTGCGTCGACAGTTTCCTCAAAAATKTTAGCTGAAATYGGGAGACGAGAGGGATTTCATGTCGAAGAAACCCTAACCGGATTCAAGTGGATAGGGAGCCGAGCGGCTTCTCTACAAGCCGAGGGATATCGCAATATTTTTTGCTACGAAGAAGCAATTGGATTTGCATGGTAAGGGTGCTGTGGYTTTGTTCTTTTTAATCTTCAATTCGACTTCCGAAAATCATGATTATCATACGTATCTTATCTTAATCCTTTTGTAACAATATTGGAATGATAATATTAGCGGAGACACCAATTTTGACAAGGATGGTAAGATTCGTAAACTAGTGAAATTCYTTAGCTTGGAAGAGATCGAAATGAATTTGAGTCTGATTTTTAATTCACAACTTGTTTTCAATGAAACTTGTTTCCTTTCTTTCACACGCGTCTATGATTTTCACAACAAAAATGAATTCAATATTAGGCGTCTCTGCAATGGTGGTAATGAGTGAGTTGGCCTTGTATCTGTACCKCGAACAAGGAATTAGTTTGAAAGACCACATGTTAAATTTGTACGAGAAGTATGGCCACTTCGTATCCAAAAATGGATATTATTTCATGCACGACCAATCTACCGTGAAGGTRATCATGGAACGTCTCCGAAGCGGGGGAACCTACGAGGCACTGAAAGACATGGTTGCGCCATACGAGATTGAATCTTTCCGCGATCTTGGTGAGCCCGGATACGATTCTCTTCAAGCTGACAAAAGACCTAAACTACCGACGTCTACGACCGCTCCCATGATGACAATCCGTCTCACAAACGGATGTATCATTCAGCTACGACCCAGCGGAACAGAACCCAAATTTAAGTACTATACTGAAATGAAGGGTCAGCCAGGTGTGCCCAAAGAAAATGTCGAGGAAGAGCTTACGATGACGGTGAACACGCTTCTTGATCGCCTTCTGGAACCTGTGAAGAACGGTCTAATAAGAAAAGCTTAAACTGGAAGAAAACCTATGCGTAATAGTCGTGGAAAGTTCGAACCATCACAGCGAATTGRATATATTTTTCTAAAATRGCGTTGCCTGGGTGTACTTGGATCTAYCAGGARATCRGGCATTGAAGCATGCTCGCTTTCTTGTCAGTTTAATCTCATGACTTCAGTGCTTCCGACATCACATCTTCAATTAMAAAAAAAAGTAMCTAATAATAAACGAACACATGACTGCTTTTGGGGGTTAAGTTGTGCACTAATTATCTATGCAGGAACATTAAGCACACAACCCAGTGGTTTATGTGTTTTATGGCGGCAACACAAGCTTACGTAGATAGAATATATTTGCCAACAAACCATATAACACGGTCTATATAGTCTTTCGTGGGACGGATGGCAGAAGATTTATTTCGACATCATCATCTTGACRAATTCCTCGTAGTTGATTTGTCCATCTCCATCGATATCTGCCTCACGGATCATTTCATCAACTTCCTCATCGGTGAGCTTTTCCCCGAGGTTGGTCATGATGTGTCGGAGCTCGGCGGCGGAGATGAATCCATTTCCGTCCTTGTCGAAAACCTTGAAGGCTTCAAGGATTTCTTCCTCGCTATCAGTGTCCTTCATCTTGCGGGCCATCATGGTAAGGAATTCAGGGAAGTCAATGTTTCCACTGCCATCAGCATCAATCTCTTGGATCATGTCCATCAATTCAGCCTCGGTAGGGTTTTGTCCAAGGGATCGCATGACGGTTCCAAGCTCYTTGGTCGTGATGGTACCTGAATTTAATTGCAAAAAAGCGTGGGAACTACGGTGAGATCTGATTCGTGGATCTTGGTGGTTCGGATGACWAATATTTCATGTGACCAAAACGACAAGCCGTTTTGGGAACCAATGGACCAAATATCTTTATCATCGATCAGTATTGTCGCATTAATCTGCAAGATTGATTGKTCTGAATCGATCCAAACGAAACTTTTKYCGCTGTTGTCATCTAGCGGCACGTGCAAACAGCTACAATCCCGAAGACAAGTTGAAGCCAAATTTATTACATCAAAATGGCAGACATAACGAGAAACAACATGATACAYAGCACTCACCATCACCGTCCTTGTCGAAGAGGGAGAAGGCCTCCTTGAATTCAGCAATTTGTTCTTCGGTAAGTTGATCAGCCATTGTTGCGAATGAATTGAATGTATTTGTTTGTGTTTTCGAACAAGCGAATGTTGTGTTATGTCYACAATCGAGCGAGTGGTKGATAGATAYTGCTGTTGTATTTTCTCTCCGAACTCTGCGTAACTGTCATAACAACCATGAATGTCATCAATGACTTTGTGCCAGGGTAGGCCTGGCGTGCTGGCCTGCTTGTGAGATCCGATTTAAAAATAATTTTAAATCAATGAAAACACACGAAAAAGATCTTCCTCKTCGACGACTATGTGTACGTGGAAGCGCCAGCCAGCAATAATGAGCCTGGAGGATTAATATTGAGGGGAAATGACACATTAAAAGGGGATACAACACTATGATCGAAAGTAATTTTGTCTTCTGTCCCCTAAGTACAGAATTATGACTCCGAGGAGGGACATTGTTCCTCTGGAGTTCCCATTTTGTTGTGATTCCAAAAAAATAATATCCAAACCTGTGCAGCTCGCACAAGTAAGTACTGTATTGGAGTACTTGTACGTATGAACCACAGAAACGAAAGTTGTATTTTTATTTCAAATGTGCAAAATTGCGAAGCATCGAACCCSCACAGTTCGTACGTACCTTACTCGTACGTTCCATGGCAAATGACCTGAAAAACAGTTGAGAAGAAGTAGTACGTACCCCTATTCGTACTTCGAAAAACGAGCCTTACGTACCTACGGTACGGTACCTACCAGGTACGAACCTGTTCCGTACCGCAACGTCTAACTTTCGAGTTCAGGCATGGATACGACACACAAGGACCCAAGGTGTACCTTATATCATAATTATCATACCTACGTACTATACATCGATGCCGACGTCAACTGATTGGATGGTGTCATTCTGCCGAAAATTAAAAATTACGARCATGAAACGATGWTCATTCCTTCGTAGCTGYTGTTGTTGCATCYGTTAGCCATCGGAGTCCGGCTAATGGAACAACCAGTTRRGGCAATTGCATATTTCTATCTTTCCCATCTCAATGGCCGATTTCGSTTCCGAATATTTGACTCGCTCGACGATCCATTCATTTATGCATCCATGCATCCGCCCGTCCATAAAATGAGCGACTGCGAAGAACTAGCACGATTGAATTCGTCGAAAAGAAAGGACCGCAACGACATCGGTCCATCCGAGGAGACAATTTCTSGAAAAGCTCGCAACGAAACTTCGTYCTATGGAAATATTTTTGCGTCCATCACCGCTTTCTCCCCGTTGGTTCTTGCCACCAAGCTTTGTGTGTTTCCGTCTACGACGAGTGTTTCTTTCTGTGAAGAATCGTCTTCTCCGTCGGTAGCAGCACCACCACCGTTGCCAGAACGACTCCCGCACGKTGGAACCAAGGAAGGGGAATCACTTTCGTCTCTAACCGAGTACGAGCGAAGAAGGATGCTCCAACAGCTGGAGGAAGAACCTTGCTCGGCCTGCAAGTACACCGGAATGACGCTTTGTGCGGGGATGTCGTTGTACTTTCTCAAACTGGGGATCGAAGAAACGGCAGGGGCAACAACCATCGCCAAAGCAGCGAAGAACGCTGCCTCCACCGCTAGCAAGAGCAACAACAAATTMTTTTTCTATGGCGGTGCCGTGACATGGGCCATTGCGGGGYTGTACCGGTCCGTTCTGGATTAAAACCGGCATGCGGTACAACAGTTGCTGCCCGTGCCGCTGCTTCTTGCTCGAGCAATTGCATTCGTTCGCAAGAACAACCGGGKTGGTACGGCACGAGATAGTACTCGGACRATCCCACCGAATGCAATGTTGTTGATATTCGTGCGTCGATTGGAGSGAGGGAACGTTYTACYMGTACCGTAAAGGACAGAAGCATGACCATCGAGCGTCTATAACATTCCTAATACGGTGCRGCATGGTGCCAAAAAAAASGATTTCTCGTTCTTGTTCTTGTTCTTTGCAATRCAGGTGCACAGCCGAGCTCTGCCATGACGAAAAAGGAACGAACGACGAACGGTGACGAAAAATCASCAACCTWGTTACGAGTGTTCATCACTCTGCAAATTKTGCAWGGTATGAATGCTCRTGATTTACCAGAGGGGATCATGACCAWMGATTTGCAATCAATGGTCTTTTGCCATGGTTAATTTATAAATAGAAGTACTACGGTCMACCTTTTAATTTCATTGTTCCCTAGAATATTATGTATTAAATTACCTTGTTGGACGACCAACCTCACCAAATTGCACATTATTTTGTGTTTCCCAACTCCCACGATGGTCGGCATCAAACGCAAAAACAAAGGCACAGACACACACTAGAACCACCAACGCATCGGCACACCGACTCGACATGCAAACCCGTGGCAACCGAAAAACAATCCGACCGACCAGCAAGCAAGAAAGCAAGCAACCACCACTGCCCGCGACCCGTTCGGTTTGTTTTGCGCTTCCCCTTTCCACTTGCCCGCGAGAGGCACGGAATTCCATTCCTTTCCATTCCATTCCATTCCATTCCATTCCAATCGTTCGCAGATGGTCAAGCAGGATTCGCAAGAAAACCGGTCGCGTCCACGCCGGTACCAAGGTGGTTCGCTGCCCGTCTTTCCGTCTGCTTGCTTGCTTGCCTGCCCAACACAACCCATCCGCCGGTCGAGGAAGGCACAAGGGTCACCGATTCGAGCAACCAACCGCTTTCCTTGCGGATGCTTCCTTGCTTCTGTTTCTCTTTTGCCACCAAGGTCAAGGACCGGTCCGTGCATCGGCTTGCTCTCGTTTGTTTGGAAGCGGAGCGGAGACCGGTGTCGCCCGGTGCACACACCGTGCCCTATTTTTTTATGCCCGCCGCGGGAGCCGTTCCCGCACGGGCCGGATCGTGGCGCATCAGGTAGGAGGCCAGGTATTGGATCGGGTTGGCCGGGCGTTCCTTGACCAGCTCCGCCATTCCTGCCAACGAAAACAAAAGCGAAAACGAAACCAGGCGACACGAGACGAGACGAACGACAAAATGGGTGTGAGAGGGTGAGTGCGAGTGCGAGTGGGTGTCGGAGGGGATCGAGAACGCGAACGGACAAAACACGCACCGTCCAGCAGGATCGGAACCACCGTCTGGTCGAGGTAGGCCCGGATGGGCATCGATTGGAGCTCCTGGYGGGCGGCGGCCGCGGCAACGGGTGGCACCGGAGCCATGGAGGGTTGTTGTTGTTGCTGCTGCTGCTGCTGTTGCTGCTGCTGGACCTGGACCATGCCCTGGGTCATGGAAACGTTCATGGCCATGGGGGTCGGCTGGACCATCATGCTGGGAGGGGGCATGGCCATGGCCATGGCCTGCGGCGGCGCCTGCTGCTGCTGTGCCATGGGGTTCGAGAGCGAGGCCGTGGGGACGCCGGGGTTCATGGGCATGGGCTGGGGTGGTCCGTCGGAGGCCATGTTTGTTGCGCGATGGGTTTGTTCTGTTCTGTTCTGTTCTGTTCGGTGGTGGTGGTGGTGTTGCTGGTGTTGCTTTTCGTCGATGGGACTTGGGCTCGGAGTGCGGCGTGTGGGGGATGTCGAAGCACGGTACGGTATGTATGCAGCTCAGCGAGGAGCGGTGCGCAAACTTTGCGGAGGACGGGGATTGGCAGTCGTACGATGTTGTRCTACAGATGACGGTAGGACAAAACCGACCGGTAGGATAGGATATGTACCGTACGTACGGTATCGTAGTTTTTCATCGCAGGGACACAAAACAAAGCCAAACAAAACCCGCGCCTCATCTCGATTTCATTCGTCGAAACCGAGCCAGAGACTAYGGCATTTTTCATTGCTGTACTCTCACACCGTAGATCGTACGCATGGTAAGCTACGCTACGTTGCTTGCCGGATCGTATAGCGTAAGTAAGTAAGTACGGTACAGTACCGTACGTACCGGTAGGTCAAGTCGCTCGCAAAGCATGACGCAGCTTCGTCGCGCAATTCTCTGTCATTGTTTCGCGCCATAGTGTACCGTAAAGCTCCGGATCCATTTGTACGATYGGTACGATACCGCACGTACGGTRCGATTCGTTTCTACCGAGGTGTACTGTGTTCCAGTACTGTATTGCGCACTCACTCGTACGTACCGTACGTACCGTTGCTCCGGGGGTTTGGAACGAGACCCCGACCGTTTTTTGGTGCTCCGCAGTGTAACGATGCCCCACAAAATCACCCTGCGATTGCAAGCTCGRACGCGGACGGAAGAAGGACAACTCCGGGCCGGGAAAGGATGCCCACAGAGATCCCCCACCAACACAGTAACCGGCAGCACCACCAACTACTACTACTAGTACTACGACGACGACGACGAAGAAGATGACGATGACGAAGCGACGCTAGGACAGAGAGAACGCACGGACGCAAGAACGCACCACACACAACCGGCACGGCGGCAGGCCAGGCCAGACCGGGGCGGGGCGGGCACGGGTACCTCCCCRGCCATCGAAGAAATCCCCCGCCATGGCCGGCGGTGTTGCGGAGGCGGCGTCGAGGATCCGCGACCAGCTGGCGTCGTCCCCCCTGGCGCTGTCCCCCTCYCCCGACTGGATCGAGGAGTGCCTTTCCTCCCTCGACCGGCGAAACAGAACCCACGGCAGCGGAAACGGCCAAGAGGCCGACGCGGTCCTCTTCCGGATCCTCCACGCCGACCTCCGGGACGTGGTCCGGGGAAGGGCGGGGACCGTCCCCCGCTCGCAAGGGTCCGGGGATCTCTCGGGGGCGATCCGCGGTTCGAGGGTTTCGGACCACGGGTTTCGGAAGCGGCTCCCCCTTTCCTTTTCGCTGCTCTGCCAGCTGGAGGAGGTGGTGGACGTCTCGGTCGGCGCCGAGAAGCGCCTCGAGGCGGGGGATCCGGGGGGAACCAACAACCACAACGGCAGCAACCACAACGGCAGTAACCACAACCGCCGCCACCACGGATCCAGGTTTCCGTCCCATAGGTGCCTCAAGGTCTTGCTCTCCGATGGATTCGACGAAGACGCCGGCCCCGAACCGGCCCGGATCGTCGGCATCGAAACTYYWGCGATCCCCGGCCTCTCGGCCGCCTCCCTGGCGGGGACRAAGRTCCTGCTGAAGGGTCCCCTGGAGGTCCGGCACTCGCTCCTCCTGTTGCACCCGGGAAACTGCGTGGTGCTGGGGGGCTGCGTCCCCCCCATGGCCCGGCGCCAGGCGGAGGCCCTGGGGGAGGCCAGCCGGAGGGGCGGGGTGGGGGTCGATCCGACGATCCGGGCCCTCATCGGGACGGGCACCCTCCTGGAAAGCGAGGAGGACGGGGAGGACGAGGGCAGCCACGAGGCCAGCGGGGACGTGGTCGCTGCCGCTGCCCTTCCACAACCGTTGGGGCCGGTGGAAGCAAGCGCCCCCCGGCCGCTTTTCGCAACGGAAGCGTCGGTTGTTTCGTCTTCGTCGTCCTCCCGCGCACCGCGAGCCACGGGTGTGCCCGCTCGCAACCCGAGCCGCACCGAAGGCTTCGCGGTCGGCACACGGACAGCAAGGGCAGCGGGCCAAGGGACGGCACCGGCTCCGCTTCCGATGCGGAGGCCGGCCACGACCGCGGCATCTCCGCCCGGTGCAAGGATGCGCAATCCGTACAGCAGCCACAGCCACAGCCACAGCCACAGCCACAGCAACAGCAACAGCAACAGCGGCAGCAGGACCAACGGCAACGGCAACACGACCGCTGCCACAAGGAATCCCTACCATCGACCGCAGCAGCAGCAACAACAACAGCAGCAGCAACAGCAGCAACGACAGCAACAACAGCAACGACAGCAACATCAAGAATCGAGGCCGGCGCCTGCATCGAACCACAACCACAACCACAACCGCATCAACACAAACACAAACACCAACAGCAACATCATCAGCAACACCAACAGCAACGAAAGCGACACCGGCCGCCACCGGAACCAATGGCGGGAGATCGGCGCGACCGCCGCGGATTTGGTGCGGGGCGGAACCGAAGGGCACCCTCCGCAACAACAGCAACAGCAACAGGAACAGCAACAGCAGCTGCGGGACGCGCCACCGGCCACCGCCACGGGGAAAGCGACACCGTCTCCCCCGCCGCCCCAGAACAGCGTGACGCCCACGCCGTCCGCGGCGGCCCCCTCGCGATCCGGTCCCAAGAGCCCGGGAAGCACCGCGAGTGCAGGGACGAGCACGAGCACGAGCACGAGCGTCCAGAAGATCACCTTTGCCAACCTCCGCAAGCTCCTCCTCGCCCTCGCGGGCAACCGGGAGATGTACGAATCGTACGCGTGCAGGAACGACAAACCGATCGTCTTTCTGGTCGAGCTCGMRGCGCGGGTCAAGAACCAGGCCGATCTCTACTTCGACGTCGTCCGGGCCAAAAAACGCGGGGACAAGGCCCGGACCAAGGGGAAAAAGTACGAGTACTTTGCGTCGGCCCGGTTCTCGTGCGGGGCCAGGGCCGGGCCCGCAAGAACGCAAGGCAGCRGAGAGGAATCCACCGTCTCGTGCCGGATCCACCCGCGGTGGATCGAGCCCCACTTTGTCGTCCCCGCCCACGAGCTCCGCGCCCTGAACCGGACCAACCGCTCCGAGTCGCTGCGGATCACCAACGAGTGCGGGGAAAAGGTCCGGAGGACCTATTTCTCGCCGCGGAGGTGGAGGGCGACCCTCAACCCGGAGGCCGACGAGGTCTTTGGGGGCAAGGGCGGCGAAGCCCGGACGGCTTTGGAGAAGCTAGCGGACCTGAAGCTGCCCATCTTGGTTCTGGAACCGGGGGACGAAGAAGACAGAGCAAAGAACTAATAGGAATACTAGTACTAATCATAATAGCCGGGGTTGCGTTATTGTAGCGGGCCGCATCGAATCGAATCGAATCGAATCGAATCCAACAACTAAAATCCTTTCGCGATTACAGTAGTGTACTTCGTAGTTAGCTTGGCAGTCGCGGCGCCCCGGTTTCGTTGGCTCCGGACGGGTCCAGAACCCGCTCCCACCAGGACCGGGAACACATCTCGAAGATGCGGCTGGAGGACCGCTCAAAGGCAAACGAGAGCTCTCTCACGCTGGCCAGGGCACCGACCGGGGTTCCTCCCTCCTGGGCGACGTCGATCCCCAGCGGCTCGAGGGGGGCGCCGCGTTCGCTGTCCGTTTCGCCGTGGCTGTCGCCGTCGTGCGGGGTCGGGAGTGGTTGGGCACAAGCCCGAAAGAGGTCGGTCGGGGCCTCGGCGTCGAGCGCGGAGCACACCAGGGCGCACTTTCCCTCGTAGAGCTCGTCGATCAGGGTGATGAACCGCCGCGCCCGGTTGTGCCCCTCCAGGTCCATGGCCGGAAGGTTCTCCAMGACTACGATYTCGAAGGCGTTSGCAATGGCGCGATAATCCATGGCACCGAGGTCCGCGTCGCAGAGCTCTTCGAAGGACAACCGCGCCATTCTCGGCGGAAGCCTTCCCTCGTCGTCTCCGTAGTATGCCTGCCGGATGGTCAGGCTCCGGTTGAAGCCCACCTCCAGTTCGACCGATCGGGGCTSTGTTTTGGCACCACGGCAGCCACCTTTCGAAACGCATTCTGCGGCCAGCTCTTTTACGAGCGCGTCGACTTTTTCTGTGTCGATTCGGCCATCGGTCCCACTGTCTAGCCGGATGAAAAAGGAAGAACAGTTCGAGAGTAGCCTTCGGTAATCCCGTTCCGATGGAATGTGATAGGTGATGCAATGGTGCTCCAACAGATCGATAAAGGGAAGAAAGTACGACCGGTTCAGGCCTCCCTCGTACAAGTCTTTGGGCGGTCGGTTGGAGGTAGCGACGACAACCGTTCCGTGCCTAAACAACACCGAAAAAAGCTGGGACAAGATGACGGCATCCGCAATGTCCGTGACCTGAAACTCGTCGAGACAGAGAAGGGAAAGCCTAGAAGCTATCTTCAGGCCGGCCTTGTGGATCGGGTTGTTGGAAAGGGACGTGTCCACYGAAAAACTCCTGCCGTTTTCCTCTAGGTCCTTTTGTTTCAGCCGGTGGACGGTGGCGTGGATCTGCGAGAGAAAGTCGTGGAAGTGAAACCTCTGCTTCCGCCCCTCGCCCGGGACCCTGGCGTTYTCGTAAAAGGAATCCATGAGCATCGTCTTGCCCGTTCCAACGTTTCCGTACACGTAGAGCCCCCTCGGAATCTTTAGCGCCGGCACCGGCGGACGAGCCCCGGGGTCMGCAACAGTGGGGTCCTCGCTCCGCTCGTCTCCGGTGGAAGCCTTCCCCTTGCGTTCGTCTCGCTTGCGGCCGGGTCCGTCCGCTGGTTCGGGACCCCCGGTCTCCCGGAAGAGCACCGAGTTGTCGTAGTCGACGAGGGCCGCCTGCAGCCGGTCGAGCCTCTTGGCAACCTTCTCCTGGGCCCGATCCGGCCGGAGGGCCTCRGACCGGACCAGTTCCCGCAGCGCCCCCAGCGTGGATCGGCGACGCCGACCGAGCGGGRGACGARCCGGGGACCCGGTGGAAGCCGGAAAAGAGCGGGCGTGCACAAACTCCCTGCCCACGGCCGGGCCGAAGGACAACGGCCGGGAACCGCCGGTTTGGAACGCCGGAACCGAACGCAGAGAAGAATCCCCAAACCGCTGCAGGATGCGGGAACGCACCAGGCTCCCCGCTCTCGATGGGGGACGACAGGCGGTCGCCATGCTTGTGCTATCGATTTGCCTCTGCTAGTTTGGTGGAGACGTTCGGTGATCCATTTCTGCCGTCTTCCCCTCCGTGGTTTCCGTAATTCCGGAGGGAGGTTTTCTGCAGCACTCGAGTCGTTCCGACCGAAATGGAGGGGAGAAATTCTCGGCTTGCGGATTTTGCAAGTTTTGGGAACTTGGGATTTGAAAAAAAAGTGACTCAGTCGGTGCACAATCGATTGGGTACTGCTTTAGATTCTTTTTTCGGCGTGCCGTTTTGAAGTTTCGCCTCGCATCGTCTGCCCTTCATGGCTGCTTCCTACCGTAATTTCGTTTGGGGCAGACGCCCCCCCCCGCCCGTTCTTCGCGCCAAAAGGCGGTCACCGGCACGTTTGTGGTAGGCAGCTGGAGGCCTGCTGTCATTGCCGCCACCACCACTGCTTATGGGAATCCGGATCGTTTTGAAATGGATGGCGAGACGGCGAGGTCGCGCGACGCACTCAAACCAATCTGTTGCCGGGATCTGTCGGGCAGAACGAGTACGAGTTGCTACCATACTCTACGGTACGTTACAAGTACGCACCATCAGCCTGACTGGCGGGAAACCAAGCAGCTACACCACCGATCCCCCCCGTGTAGGGAGGAGGAGGATGGTGGTGATGTTGCACGTGCTTTTGGTACGATCAATCGTACTCGTAACTAGCGTTTTTGGGATTGCCACTGTGTTGCTCCTSTACACGCACTCGTACTCGTAAAAAACTAACACGACGCACTGCTGCTGCCGCCGCCGCTAGTAAACCACCACACGGCGAAGGAGAAAGGGGATACGATACGAGTTGCCCTACGAATCCCATACAGGACGACCAAAGAATTTCTTTCGTTCTGATTGCGTCGCACCTCCTCTGTTCCGATTTGCTTCGCGGGAAGAAATCGATTGGGCTTCCGATTCAAAACGAGACGAAGGATTTTCTCGAGAGCAATCTCAGAAAGAGGCTAGGACACCGACCCCAGCTAGGCACAACTCCATTCTTCACAGCGCCCAGGCAGCGATCATAGGTCGGACGAATAACTCCCGGGACGAGACGAAACGAAACGATAGCAGCAGCAACAGCGACAGYAGCAGCGAGCAACGACGATCGCGACAAGAATGACGCCAGAATTACACGATAGCACCACAATACGGCACCCGTTGTTCACCGGACGGGAAACGCCGGAAAGGGCACAATCTGTTCTCCAGTGTCCGGTCTTGCTCCACCGGAGCAATGGCAATGGCAATGACAAGCAAAGACACAGACACAAACACAGGCGAAGGCACGCAACGATGGTGGTTCTTCTGGGTTTGATCGCTCTCTTGGACCACCGGGGGGTTCTCGCCTTCCAGACGCCCTCGCCCCACCACCACGAGAACCACCACGAGAACCACCACAACGGCAACCGCCGGCCGCGAACGGTAGAAGACAAGTCGACCGGAACGGGCTTCCCGAGGACGTCCACCCCCTCCGACCGGGGAGACCGGAGGAGCAGCATGTTTTCGCCGCAGAAACGCCAGGAGCCCCGGGGGAACGGGCCCAGTGGAGCGGCCGGGGGAAAGAGCCGCCAGAGGGTGGTCCCGAGCATCTGGGACACCTCCGCCCCGGTTCTGGTGGAGGCCTCGGCCCTCCGGACCTTTGGCTTCGAGCGGCCCGACGTCGAGCGGGTCCAGGTCCTCCTCAAGAAGCACGACGCCGTGGATCCCTCCAGCGGCAGGAGGCGGTCCTCGGGAGAGCCCCTCATCGCCCGGGTGGACCTCTGGCACGGGCCGGACTCGACGCCCCAGAACCTCGCCATCTACCTGGAGGAGGAAGCCGACGAGGACGGCGACGACTACGACGAAGACTGGGGCGCAAGCGGGAGCGCGGCCCAGGGCCATTCCCCCCGCGAAAGGAGCAGCAGCAACGGCAACGGCAATGCACACACGTCAAGCGTAGACACCCCCTTTAGCACCATCATCGAGACTCCCCAGGGGCACAACACGATCGCGATCCGCAACATCGCCGAGACCTCGGACCTCCTGGCCTGCGTGGAGGGAGAAGAACGCGACTACGACTACGGACACCAAGAGAGCTGGTTCACGCCCAGCGCACCCCCCGCAAGCGACAGCGGCCACAGCCCCCTGCAGTCGGTCATCCAGCGGCTCAAGGCAACCACCACGCCGCAGCGCATCGACTCTACCATCGCCAATCCCAAGCACACGCAGGGCGAAGGCTACCAGGACTACGATGACTACGACGAAGACGACGAGGCCAACCAGCCGGTCGTCGGTTCCTGCGCGGTGGAGCTCCCCTCCAACATTGCCAGCGTCCAGGTCCTGCTGCAGACGCAGTTCATGCAGCCCCTCCAGGCCCGGATCGAGCTGGAACTCCGGGAGGGAGACAGCGAGAACACCCCCACCGGCGGCTACAGGGTCGTCAAGAGGACCATCGTGGAGGTCTTCAGCGAGGACGGGATGCACCGGCCCTTCTTTGCGGTCCTGGAGGCCCCCCGGAAGGCCGGCTGGTTCGGGAGCGAGAGCGGAGCCGCGCCTCCCTCGCGCTACACCACGAGCATGCGGGTGGTCAACCTCTCCACCACCGAGTTTCCCCTCTTTGCGACGGTCGAGCCGCACGCCGTCGACGACCACGAGCCCCGGCGGCGGCCGGCCCCGTCCGGGGACCAACGCGGAGAGGAAGCGGGGGACGGCCCGGGCGCTTCCCAGCCCGAGTGGACCCACTTTGGGGGCGGGAGCAGCTTCGACGCCGTGTCCAACTCCACGATCCTGGACGCGGAGATCTTGTAGGCCGGCGGTCAAAAAAGAGCGGTCTGGCTGGCTGGCTGGCCTTGTCTAGCAAAACGGGAGGGGACGGACAATCGAAAACGAAACGAAACGAAACGAAACGAAACAGCTAGGAGGAACACCGCCCGTGAACGAAACACGCACCTAACACGAGAAGTATCCATCCAGCGACCAAGTCTTGCAAGGGTGCCGAACCGCCGAGGCCGACCGAGCGAGCGATTGTCTCTCAACACCGGTGCCGCTGTGAGCGGGAACGCCAGGCACCAGACACGACGAGAACGGTGGGAAGCGGGGGCGTGGCGCCATGCATCCGCGACGATCAAGAAGCAAACAACGGGAACAGGGAGCGGCGCAACACCCCGCGAGACAACACGAAACGAAACGAAACGAGACGAAACGAAACAACACGGTGTGAGACCGCAGAACCCACGGTGCAGGGAAACACCAACCACGAAACCAAAAACAGAAAAAGAGCGCACTTACAGTAGAAACAATAGTAGTAGTAGTAGTAGCAGGACAATAGTGTACAGCCCGAACCGAGATTCGACACGAGTTAACAAAGACAAGAACCAAACCCAACTGCTGGGGTAGCTGACCGTATTGTAATACAGTAGTACTACCTAATGAAACGTTTGCTGATTGCCACAGTATTAGTACTTTTTGTATTTTGGGTTGGCACAGACCCCTGTCGAGGGCCGCGGCTCTACGGGTACGGGGAGTACGGTATGATTCTTGGCAACTACCGTAGTTAAATACTTCCGGTACTGTACTAGTTTTTTTGTGACCCGATTGGAGAAAAAGACGTAGGATCCAGTACACATTCAACGAAATTAGGACACGTTTGCCCCCGAAACATGGACCCTTCTACCATACGTACGTACGTACGTACG
>CAACVS010000308.1:21940-44044 GCA_900660405.1 Pseudo-nitzschia multistriata | reverse complement strand
CAACACATTGCAGACGTGCAATTGGTTCGGACAGTTATTTAGCAACAAAAAGACCCACTGAGGCAACAAAAATCCTGGACGCGAAGTACCAGAAGGTTTCCAATGATCCCTACTACTACTAGTGCTACTAGTAGTACTAGTACAGTTGCTTACTTGTTTCTTCTTTACATTGTTGTTTCTTTCTGGTGGTGTCTTACAACAACAACTACTACTACTACTACTACTACTAGTATTCATTTTATTGAAACTTTTTATTTCTTTTTCATCATACTATTGTATTCACCTAGTACTTGAACAAGTTATGATTGATAGTTTGCTTTCCTTGTCCTTTCTAGTATTCTCCTCTTCATTTGAACAAATGCAGGAACAAAGATACTACTTTCTTCTGCTGCTGACAAGAGGAGGAGTACTACTAGTACTAGTAATAGTACTAGTAGCACTAGCAGGACTAATGGCAGCTGTTGCAAGCAGCAGTTGATTTTTAAATTAAATGCCTGTTGATTCCTTGCTCTGTGGGGCTTCAGTAGTAGCTACTACTAGTAGAGTGTAAAGAAGTTGTACTTTTTGTAGTATTGTTTTGGTAATTGTAAATATTACTCAGGTAATCCAATTTTTGCATGCTCAGGAGTAAGCTAAAAATGAGGTATTATAATAGGCTCAACAGACAAAAATGAAAGTGGTCCTCTGGTACCACCATCTTACTATGTACTACTGCTGTGCTCTAGTAGTGCTATCTACAGGTGCTGCTGCTGATACTGATACAGAGTAGTAGGATGCTGATAAGGAGGACACGACTGATTTGAGTTGCTGATAAAGACACTACTGACGATACAGACACTGATAGGACAGAGGAGGATGCTGATATAGAGAAGATGCTGATATGAGTTGTTGGTATGGAGGAAGCTGATAGTACAAAGGAGACACTGATACAAGTTACTGATACAGATCCTGATACAGAGGACGCTGATACAAATGGACACCCAATTTGCAGGCAAACAGCAGACACAGAACTACCAGCAGGGAGGGATGAGAGCCTGTTCTTCCCCTATATCAGAGGAGACAGTGCTTGAAGTAGTTCATTTTCCAGATCCAGGGAGGGACCTGGAGGAAAAAGATATGGTTCCCCTGCTGTATTGGAGGAGGCAGCACTTGTAGTTCATTTTCCAGATACAGGGAGGGATTGGTGGAAGGGGAAAGAGCCCATTCCCCTACACCAAGAAAGACAGTGCGTGTAGTTCATTTGTAGCATCTAATTGCAGCATTTACAATATGAATGCTGTTGATGATACAAACACTGCTGCTGATACAATGCGGATGAGGCTGGTGCTGCTGATATGCTACAAGGGCTGCTGCTGACACAAGCTTGATAAAATATGGAAGAAGCTTCTCAGCATTGTCAGGATAGAATGTAGTGCACATTCTACTACTGAATTGTGTTTTTGATTTGTTTAAAAAGTGGCACTCCAGTACCACATAAAAGTACTCTGGTACCACCAACTTGTACTGGGTATATGCAAAGAAGAAGGCCATAGTAGCAATACAGGTTTTTTGTTGACCTACTCCACCAGTACCAACTTGTAGTACTTGGTCTATGCAAAGGCTGGAAAACCAAGACTACAGGTTTTTTGTTCTTGTCCCTACCAGCAAATAGCAGCAGCTGCACCAACAAGAAGAAACAGCAACAAGAAACAACAACAACAAGAAGCAGTGGACAATGGCAAAAAAGGGTCTCCTCCACTCTGCTCAACTGTGCAAGCATTGGATTGCACAACTAACACCTCTATTCTCCTCATTGTACCACTGCTGGTAATCAGTGGAACTAAATTCCTTTGGAGGAGCTCCTTTTGGGAGGCCCTAAAGGAACTTGGTACCTCTGATCACCAGTACAAGAAGTCAGTTTGGTTGCACGTCCTCGGCACACACGCCTCGAATTTTCTTTTAAATACCGTGAGGGGAGACATCTGCAACAAAAATCAGAGGACGGACGTCGTGTTTGTTACAAGTACTTTTAGTAATCGTCCTAGTACGCAGTAGTACGGGACTACGAAGTACGTACAGTACTTCTACTAGTAAGAACTTGAAATGGCCTAAAAACAAAAAACGACACGATTCAGTTACCTTACGGTACAAGTATTGCCCAACTACAGTACCAACAACTGGTACAAATTCTCGTAATCTTATTCCATTTTTTATTTTTTATGAAAACGGGGTCGAATAATTTATGTCAAGTAGGAGGAAGAGAAGAGTCATTTTTGATGACCAGATGGTCTTTCGATCTTACTGCCGCCACTTTGAACTCCACATTTAAAGTGAAGGTAGCTTACCACGATTTGCCATGGTCTTTTCTCCGCGAGAAAACAACGAAAATTTGATGCATTTACGAATACTTATGGAGACGAGCAACTTGTGTGCTTGCTAGTCTCCGCGACGACGCCATCAACATCTAAATCCAAGTCTACAAGACAACGTGCAGTACGAAGGTCCGGAAGAGGAAGCGATCGCTCAAGAAAAACTGCATTAAGCCGTACAAAAAATCAGGAGGGATTGTAACAGCACGAGTATTGAAAAGTCGCATAATCTGGCAATCATCAAACTTTTTTGCTTCAATATCACACATTTAGCCAAAACTACTTACCACTGGACTTTGGCATGACTTCTTTAAATAATGATGGCATTATGCGTCGTGGAAGTTATAATCAGGGCCTTTCGAATTCGAAGATTGAGAGCGCCAGAAGGTTTCTCTACGACGAAGACGAGTCGTTCGGCTCGGTGAACTTCAACAAGTCTGTAAGAAGGAATACCAATCTTAGCGGATTTCCCACAGTGACCTCGGTCCCTTACGGCAACGAAAACACGAGAGGGCGCGACTACAGCTCGAAAAGATGTCTGTGTGCGATAGTTTTGATTGGGATTCTTGCCGTGTGCGTGTGGACGAGCTTCGTGGTAGCAAGTGGCAGGGAAAGCCCCGAACACGTCGACGAAAAACGAATCCAGGAATTTCAAAGCAAGATTGTTGAGTTGGGACTGAGCTTGGAAGGGGACATCGAAACTACGGGGACTCCTCAGTATCATGCCTTGCAGTGGCTGGCGAATGACGACGGAGCCAAGCTAGACGTTGCAGATGCCCATGCGATGCAACGGTACGCACTCGCCGTTTTGTTTTACAGCACGGCCGGCACAGAGGACCATATCGACCCAAACGCCAATGGCCAGTGGGTTAATCAAACCAACTGGATGACCGGTGCCGGATTCTGCAGTTGGCACGGGGTAAAATGTATTGCAGACTCTACCGAACACCGCAACAACGAAGATGGAGACGTCCTCGCCCTAGATTTATCTCAGAATGGATTAGACGGTGTCTTGCCGTCGGAACTGAGCGCTTTCTCGCTCTTGCAGCGACTAGATTTCTCCCACAACGGTCTGACGGGAAATTTACCGAAGAACTTCGAAACCTTGACAGGGCTCAGGAGTTTGATTCTTAGGAATAACAAGTTGAGCGGGACCATTCCTAAGGGTTTTGGAATCAAATTGACGAACATGGTATGGTTGAACTTGGGTGAAAATCAATTGCATGGTCCCATTCCTAGTGAAATGGAGCATATGGTTGATCTGCGATCGTTGGGATTGGATAGAAATCAATTGAGTGGCAAGATCCCCGATCTGGAAGATTTGAGCAAACTCAAAAAGTTGTATTTGAAAGAGAACAACTTAGAAGGGCCCTTTCCAGGAAGTTTGTCCAAGTTGACATCGCTCGTGGAAATAAATTTGAGTGGAAACCATTTGACTGGACTTCTTCCCTCAGAAATTGAAAAATTAACTAAACTCGGTGAGTTGGTGCACGATCAAGCTTTTTCTGAATGAGCATTGATTTTTTTCTTTCCACATGCGTAGCGATTTCTTCCATTGGATTTCTCGTTACTCATTAAAATGTTAATCGTGTTCCTTTACAACAGAATTACTTATACTGAACAAAATGAACTTGCGAGGCACCATCCCGGGAGAAATTTTCAAGAAGGTGACCCGACTGACGGAACTTAATCTTAGCAACAACCACTTCGGTGGACAAATCCCAACCTCCATCGGTCACCTGAAAGATATTCAGGGATTTTTCTTGGGCGAAAATAAGTTGACGGGAACTATACCGCGACAAGTGGGACTTATGGTCGATTTAAAACGATTCGAAATAGATGGCAACAACATTGGCGGAACGATTCCTAACCTTATTTCTGCTCTAAATAGTCTGGAAGGATTCAAGCTGAGTCGAAACTCGATAACGGGTACGATCCCTCCGGACATTGGGAATTTACATCGATTGGTTGAATTGGAATTCGAATCCAACAAACTGGAAGGAAAAGTCCCACCAGAAATAGGCAATCTGGTAAATCTCAAGCAAGCTCGATTGTACGATAACAATCTTACAGGAGATGTGCCAAAAGAAGTGTGTGCATTAACTAAAGACGAGGATTTGGCATATTTGGGGGTCGATTGTGCTAGCGACAAGGTAAATTGCGATTGTTGCACAAAATGCTTTTAGATTTTTGTGGAAAAGGTCTATGAGAATAAATAGCGTGTAAAATTAGAACTGCCGTAGAGACTAAGAATTACCTATACTATTGATAACTGTAGTCGTTTTAGGATTGATACCTTACATCATATCCTACACGGTGCATGAGGTTGAGAGCAGCGGTAAGAGCCTATGTGAGATAGTAATAAATGGAAATTTCCGCGCATCCTGCATATATTTCAGCCGGTGTGACTTTGCGGTAACCACTTCCCTCCTTTCCAGTTGCCTCTGGATTTTGGTTCATTATCAACTGTTGAGGGGAGCTCCTCTTCAATATATGTCCATGCCCAAGGTACTGTGACTGTGTCTTCTGTTGAGTCAACTGGTTTGCCAAATACGCTTACCTCGTGGTGTCTCTTCAGTTGTGTCCATCCAGACTTCAGGAATTCACCCCACTGGGGGGACTGTATTGGCTTGGTATTAGTCATTTAGGTTGTTTTTACGTGACGTAGTAGTTGATCATAATGTTTTGAAGCATCTTTTCCTCTCACTCAATTCATTTGGAGGAGTACTCCATATGAGGAAGTTTGTCCCAGCTTCTAGAAATTTAGGATACAAATTCACCACCTGGCAGAAACAAGCATCACTCCAGGAGCAGCTGCTGCTTGTGATGCCTCTTGTTGGAGTAGGCATCAGGGACATGCGATGAATACAAGGAGGTCTCAGGACTTGTTTCTGTTGAAGAGGCATAGCATTCAATTATTTGTTCAAATTTTGAAAAATTTCCATTTCTGTCCCCAAACAGGAACAACTTTGAGTTTTTGTGAGAATATGAGAGGTCAGTGAAGATGTTAATGGAAGATCTGTATCATCAAGGTGAGTTTTTGAATGCATTCCATTTCTAGAATGAAGGCAAGGTTTCATGACATGTTTCTGTTGGTGATGGTGTGAGGCAAGCAGAGTAACAAAAAGACTGGCAGATAATAATGCAAAGAGAACTTTTAGTTGCAAAACATGGGCCAAATACATGCTCAATTGTTTCCCAAGCTGTGGTAGCTAGTAGAGACCATCAAAAGTACATGCAACCATCTTTACCAGATCCATCTAAAACCATGAGATGAGCTGTCCCTGAAGCAAGCACATCCAGTGCTTGTGAGATGCTGATCTCAAAATCTACATGTTTGAGGAGCTGGTGTTGCCTTGGATCAGCGTAGCATAAAAGGGCAGGGCATGTATGGGAAATTTGAGGTGAAGGCTTGCTTGTGATGTGGGGGAATAGTTGGACACTCACTGGATCATATTGAAAAACCCCACCAGTTTTGGTTGTCCAGGTGAAAGCTGGGACATGTTTACCGGGGGGGGGGGGGGGGTTCAGAGAAAGGTGTTGCTTGTGGGGATCCAATCCGAGTCAAAAAAAGGATGGACCAGCCATGGGCCTGGATGTGGTGAAGTCCAGATGTGATGATCATAGACAGATAAGCTCTCCACACAAAACATGGGTAGCATGAGAGGATATCAATTGCCAAGTCAGTGAGCTGCGTTCAGAATCTTGTTGGTGGCAGGAGGGCCCTGGGAACTGCTGCAAAGGAGTTTACTAAAAGGATTCCAGCTTCTTTGTTCAGGATTTGGCTGGCATGGATTTGTAGTGGAAGGATGGTAGAATTCCAAACATGGTGGGAGAAGAGACTGGGAGACACTGTGTTTGTACCAGGAAGACACAGCAATTCACTGAGCCATTGAACCTTGAGATACAGTTGGACTGGATTAATCTGGCAGAGTGCACGTACATGAGCTTTTGAAATCTTGAGTACATTGGTGAGTCTGGCAAGTGCAAGGTCCATAATGATGTTATTTCCACACTGGAGTGGCAGTATAAGCCCTGTATTGTCAACATTGATGGTGCCACTGATAGTGACAAATATCTGCAAGCACAATGGAAATATTTACCTAGGATATATGGAAGTCAATGGAGGGAAATTCAAGGACAGGTTTAGAGATACCTGAAAATAATTGAAACCACTAGAGGGCAGTTTGAAGAAGCTTCCCTGCAATGTCATGTGATCTCCAATGTTTCAAAAATTGATAACATAGCCTCTGCCAGTGATGACCTCCAGAGGAATAAAACCTGCCCTGCCACAAACTGATGTTGGAAATTGTTTTGGCAGAACTTCTAGCATAACTACAAAGGGAGAAGATGTGAGGGAGATACTTCAGTTCCTGCTGGAGCAATCGAGCAGAAGACAAGAAGGACTGGGTTAAGGGATACTGAATTGCTAGAAGCAACACTGCTTTATATAGCATTAATGTTGTAGGTCCATTAGGGGAGCATTGATGGATGGTAGAGCAAATCAAGTCTGCTTTGGAAAGTAGTGCAGAAAGATGGGCTGAATATGAGGAATCACAGGGTGATTTACAGTGACCAAGATTCTTGCGCAGGGTGAAAATATTCTTCAAAGCAATTTTCACTGGTTTAGAAAGTTGTCATCCCACAAAAAGTTTGGAAACAACAGCATTATGTCTTCTGTTCTGTAGATATTAGTATAATGAACTGGTGCTGAGATGCTGGGACTTCAAACTGAGTATTTAGTATGTGCTCAAGACATTGTTCTTCAAGGATAGGTGTTGGTATTGGTTAAAACTTGGTTGGGACATGTGGCATTTGGATTCAGACTTGTGTCATTGTCAGCTGTCACAAATGCCTCAAGTGAAGGAACCTGAAATGGCATTTGCTGCAGCTTTGGTAATGCTGCTGCCAGGAAGGTATCAGAAAAACAGGCCAGCACTCCACCAAACTTGGGGGCTGGTACCTTTTTCTTGGATGGTCTTTCCTAGATCTGATAGGCCTGGATTTTTATTGGGTTATTGTTGCTGTTGTTGTTGCTGCTGCTGCTGCTGCTGCTGCTGCTGTTGTTGTTGTTGTTGTTGGTGGTGGTGGTGGTGGTGATACTACTATTGTCATCTGTCCTGAATGCTTGCAACAACTTCATTGTTGGTGTGACTGGAAGACACTCACAAAAGCACTCCTATTAAATGTAATAACATCAGTAACATGGTTCTTTGATGATGGGTGCAAGGGGGAGGGGTTTTGCTTTTGCTTTTGGAAGGGTTTGTAACCATGGTCAGTCAGATGTCAGAAGGTGGAACAAGTCAGGGGGTATTTAGTCATGTGGGAATCACTAGCAATCCTCCTGTGTGATAATGTTAGAACCAAAGTTTAATTTCAGGCGTGCAAACAAGATTCATGGATTTTGAAAAAAATGTTTTGAAAATTCTACACATTTTGGATGAAGACAAACAAGGGTGTAACTCGCCTATGTAAGAGCACAGCACACACCTTGAAAGGAACAGGGGGGAACCAAAGAAGAAACAGAAGAAGGAAGCAAATGACTAACCAAATCACCAACCAAATAAGGAACCAAATAAGAGAAGAAAAACATTCAACCAAGTTTGAATGCAGTGCAAGATTCAAAAAGAAGTTTGGCCCAAAACTTGGAATGTCTGTTGTTGTGCAATAAGCATTTTCAACAGAAAGGAGTTAAACAATCAATGACCAATTACATCATCCACACTTTAGCACTCAGGTTAAACAACATAGTATGTATCTGAATCTATGGAGAAGACTAGTACCAGTGCCCTAATCTTGCATTGAACAGTGTTTTGGTACTAGTAGGCAAGTGATATGCATTCAGTTGTTGTATTGGATTTGGGCTGATCTTTACTACAGAAAATCTAGTCTCTGACAATTTAACATCTTCTGTGCAACAGTTCTGAGTTTGATGTTAGCATGGTTTCTGTTGATGACAGCTGATTGACTTATCGTATAGCGTGGGCCAAGCAAAAAAAGACGCACCAGTCGTACATTAGCAATTCAATATATACGTAAACGTATATCAGTGAATATTCGTGGTACGCCGTACTCCCCCACGCCATTGGAAAGCTCTTTGAATTCTCGTTTTAACCATGTGCTTATCATACTTAAGCGTCCGTTGGGGAAAAAGTTATTGCCCAAACTGTCAGTTCAAGACTAAAACAGTTATACGGTTAAATTATACGTGTGCATGGATTAGCGGCCATCTAATTACCGTGTTAAGACTGCTTCAACTCAACGGATTTGAGTCCCACAATGGTAAAGCAAAAAACTATTTTGCACGTGCGCGAAACTATTACCGTGTAATGACTCGTGGGATTAAAATTTGACTTCTACCAGGGCTACATTGTGCACGTGCGAGCGAAACTATTTTGCACGTGAGCAAAACCATTTTGGTGGGATTCAAAAATTCGATTATGTACTGAGCACGTGGATTTCGTATGGTTAAATTTTTAATCCCATGAGTCGTTACACGGTAATTAGATGGCCCCTAATCTACGACTGGGACTGTACATTAGCTGGCCAACTCTATACGATAGAGGAGGTGTCACAAATGTGTTGTTGAGGGTGGTGCTTTGGTGATTTGTACCTAATTGTTACAATCTACTCTGGGTACCATCCCTCAGGGCAACTGTACTGGGTTCTCTACAATTTTCACATTAATTTTTTTTCAAAAATTACACTTTGCATCTGAAAATTATCACCTAGATTTCCTACTGATTCCTACATAGTACCTACCTGAACAGGGCCTTCTGACATCTGAACCACCATGGCAACACCCCCTCCTGAAGGGGAAAATCCTCCTTTCTGACCTCCATTCAAGCAATCTAACCAAGACTATACTAGATTTTCACCCCCTGTCCCCAGCTGGTGGGTCCATTCCCAGTTGTTAAGGACTGACAGCAGATTCTGGTGATGATGATGTTGTTCCTGACATTAGTGTTGGACAGCAGCAACAACAACAACACCCTCAGCCCCCAGTATTCAACCAGCAAAACCTGACCACCATTGAAAAACAATGCCTGGAGTATGCTATATACTTGGTTTAAAGAACAATCCCCAGCATCTCCACGCAGTTCCAGTATTATTCAAGGACCAGAAGAGCATTCCAGTCACAATGTTGTTGTTTCCGACATAATGTTGGACAGCAGCAGCAGCAGCAGCACCACCACCACCACCTTTCTGACATTTGGGTTGGACACCACCACCACCAAACAACAACCCCAGCACCCAGTGCTCAACCACACTGATACTGCTGAGATCAATATCTCCCTAGCTGTGTGCAGTTTGCCTCAGCCAGCTCCATCCCTCCACCAGTTCTTAAGGACCGGAAGCAGATTCCAGTCACAATGTTGTTGTTTCTGACATTTGTATTGGACAGCAACAACAACAAGAACACCAGCCCCCAGTATTCAACCAAGACCTTTCCTTTGCAGAACAACAATCCCTGGAGTGTATGCTACAATACTCACCTTCTTGAAAGAAGATTCATCACCAGCTTTACTCCATGTGCCAGTTCCAGTCTTATTTTTGGACTGGAAGAAGATTCCAGTCAAGACATTTTTGATTCCAGCATTCTTGTTGGATAACAACAACAACTGCAGTGCAACTGCAACCATCAAAATATTTTACTTCCACCTCCAAGGGTTTGTGTGGGCCCAACAATACCAAGAAGTCATGGTGTTCGTTTTCTTTTTTTTGGCTTTTTCTTTTTGATTTTTTTGACTACTCCACCACATGTGTCCTTGCCCATTGTGAGGTGACTTGCCTTAATTGGCTTGGCAGTGTGCTTGGCACTCGTTTCCTTGATCACTATGGTGTGACTTGCCTTCTAGCTTGGCAATGCAATTTGAAATGATATTGGCAATGGCATGGTTCTCATCCATCCAAACTGTGAACAAACTCCTTTTATGTCCTCTGAATCCAGCCTCAGGCCTTAATTGGCTCACGCCTCCACAAAACTTTGCTGGAGGGACCTGCCGCCCCCTGGAGCAGCTAGGAGCATTCTTCTCCCTAGTCCAAAGAGGTTATGGTTCTGGCCATAGTGCCTCTTCTAATAGTAGTTCACAAGGTGATTTTTTGTACTGGGTCCTCTATGTTTTCTAGAATTATTACAAACTCTTCAAGGAAATTGATCAACTCAGAAATCAGGATCAATCTACCACTGAGAGAAGACAGTAGCAGAAAAACAAGATACTCAGTAATTAGACTTTGCTCTGATGATCAGGCAATGACCTAAACAAAGTCCTTTGTTGCTCATTGTAATCTCTGAACTAGCATGTATATCCCATTTGGTGTCATCAAATCACACTGTATGGTTACAAAAAAAGGACTAAGATCAACCACTGTCTCTTTGTTTTCAAATCAGAAAAATTGTGTCTCAACAAATATCTAATACTAGATTGTGTACCAAAAGATGAAAAAATGCAGGGTGCATTCGCAAATGTTGTGTTTCCCTATGCTTTTTGACAAAGTTGCACGCATTCTTGTCTTCCTAATTTTTTTGCTAATGTTATTGATACTTGTAATATGTACTACATCTTATGCCCTGACTTCTATAACCATGGTATTGATGGCACAGCACTGAACCACAGTTTTGGAGTAGGGATGAATCATACACAAAGAAATAAATATCACCACCAATCTAATTATCTTGAACAGCAAAGCAACCAAATATTGACTGCACAAGTGAATGCGTAAGCAACATGAATCATTTCAGAGGTCAGTGTTTGGATCGTTGTAATGATTGTTTGGGAATTCATCCCATCCAAATGAATTATCAGGTGTGAACCACTCTGGATCTTCTTTAGTCCACGAACCATTAAAATTCGAGACAAACATGGCGATGACAAACAAACTATACGTCACAATACAAATTGCCAAACAAATGACTGCAGCGGATTGTTAGAAGAAATCGGGTATCCCAGAGCGACGATTGCTATTCTAAGAGTGAACACGTCTATCAAACATTGAAAGCACTGTGAACTTACAGTCAAATTTGCGCAAAGAAAAGGTCCAAACAATCGATTCTTCCTTTTCCAACTCTCGTCCTTCGACTTCATTTTTCTTCTCAGTTGAGCCGGCAACAACACCAGCAACATTTTCTGTCTCGTTTGCAGCTTGGTTCGCAGAAGCTTTTTCTATTAGTTCATCTTGACGGACCTTCTTTTCTTTACGATCTTCCCTCAGAATAGAGACAAAGGCGACTAATACTGACTGTAGAAGTACAGTGAGTACCCAATAGAACGACCTGGAAACGAACTTATCAATCCACAACTTTGATGAGGAAACAGGAACAAGATCAAATGTAACGATCTGTGCAGCGATGATGACTAGAGCTAGGGCCATCACAAAGCCCAATCTCTCCCTGTTAAAATTCAAAGTTTCATTTGCAATGACAATTTTCGGGTTCAATGGTGACGAATGAGATGACAGAGAATAAATGCAGTAAAGTATTCCCGACGTAATTCCTCGAGTGTAATTTGTTACGATACATACCCTACACGCATATCCAGTAAGAATGTGCCGAAACTGCAATAGGTCAAGACCATAGCTGGGAGCTGCACCGTAAAATCCCAGCGAAGGACACCAGTGAGAATTTGACAAAAATCATATGCCTGCACATGCACACAGACACCCCCCAAAACGTACCAAAACATTGTAGATGTAGAAATCCTCAGCTCGTTTGAAGTAAAAGTTGTAATACATGGCCTGAGGATAATCCGTGTTAAAGGACCAAGTGTATCCTTTTTCGAATAGCTCCGGTAACGGAGTGAACTCGTTATATTTTGCGTCGCTCTGCGCGACATTGATTGTAGCCTCTGTGGGAAACTGATAATGAACCATGTTGGCGTTTTGTCTTGATCTTGCTCCAAAGAGGAATTGACAACCTAACGTATCGAAAGGAATACTCCCCAGACCAGTAATTGTACATGTTGCTGTAATCAAGCCCGAGACTGACCAGCTAACTACTCCATTGCTGGAGACCGTAGCCAAAGTTGAGGAGAATTCTTGCAACCCTTCAATCACATTAAGCAAATCCAAGTCCGGAACTGATGCACGCCGTGAATGAAGATCAGATCGTAGGTGAGAAAGAACAACGAATTACAAATAGAAATTCACAACAGTCAATGCTTAGGAGGAAACAGCCTCAATTGATCGTACCCCATATAAATGTGTCCTGATTGTTGTATCCTGTCCACATGTCAACGTAGTCAGCGCAGGTGGTTTCGCTTTCGATTGTCCAAGCTAATCGAGGATCTTTCCACTCCATACTGGCGCTAATAAGGATTGTAGCCGTACCGGTCATGACGTCGATAGTCTCCGCTTTTATGAAGATAATATCTGTTTTGACTATTAAAGGCTCATTGTTGCTCACAATCGGCGGAACAGCGGGGTTGTAATTTTCATTAGTCGCAAGGAGATTGTGCACGTTCTGTTCGCATTCGTAACGTGGAATTGCAAGGGTGCAGCATGAAACAAATAAGTCTTGATACATGAAGTCAGATCGGCAGAGTTCCCCATCGGGTTGAAACATAGGAAGATATTCGTTTTGCCATTCTAGGCAAGTTGCATTTTGAAACGGTGGAATCTGAATGTAATTTTGGTTCGGAACTTTGTCGGGAAGGAGGGTTCCGCCTTCACAAATGATGCATCCATTCGCAGGAATAAGATCTTCAGTGGCCGTCTCGTTGCTGTCATCCTCTTGAAGGCTCCGGCGCTCTAAAACCGACGCCATCATCCTTTGCAAATCAGGGTGAAAGTGCACATTGGATCCGGATGGACCAATTTGGGTTCGGGTTGCCCCCCGCGCGATTGGGAAGTCCCCTTTCCCACCGATGCCCTGCCTACGGGAAAGCACACCAACCGGGGCCATCCCAATAAGGAGGAAAAGAAGGCACAGCGACGGTAGCCGCTGGTCGGACTGCATAGCATGAGATAAGAACATGGTTCATATGACGGAAAAGAAGATTGCGAGAATCGAGACGGCTTCAAAGCTCAGTTTGATGGGTTCGCGCTGGCATGAATATGCAAGAAGTATGGATGCGTGTATTGTTTCTCGCACAGATAAATTACGGTATTTCTTTAATTTGGTACAAGTACTGTAGTAGTGTGTACCTGTACTGTACAGAAGAAGTACCGTAGTATTTTTTGCTTCAGTTCTCTGATGCCATATCTTTCCCTACAGCAGAGTAAACGTATCAGTTCCTACCGTACGGTAATTATTAGGAAGGCGAAGGAAGTGTCTCGCATCAAATGAAATTGAAAGCGAAATCTTTCCCCGAATCAGCATTCAGTTGCAGTGCGAAATGGGTGATTCCCGTAAACATTTATGTAATCTACCGTGTGTAATTTTGGTTGATTCCTGTTATTCTAAAATCTCTAAATTTGATAGGCTGACAGACCGATAATTTAGAGCATATGACTCCAGACTTAGTAGTATTTAGATCTGGTCAAAGCAACCCATCATAAACACACTACTTTTAGAGTGGAAGCCACAAATAAAATTTTCTAGTCAGTTGAAAGACTCAAAAGAAAGGCCCACCAAAGTGGTGCGCGCCTCTTTTTAGTCATTATATTGGATGAGGAATTCCTAAAAAGACTGCAATAACAAAGGCAGCATTCCTCTCAGTCTGTCTGTTTCAATTTTGATTCCTATTATTCTAAATAGCTAAATCTATCAATTTAGCATTCTAGGATACTGGGAATCACCCATTTCTATAGTATGTATTTTCAACACAAATACAGTACTACATAAACACATGCTCACACGTTCTTTTCTCCTGGAATTGCGGATTCAAAATTTTTGAAGTCATGAGCAGGGGGAGCTCAAATTTGTCTGCCAAAAAATCTTAAGTTGTCACTGCTGATGTGTCATCACCCCTGTTCTCAACTCTCAAAGAGAGCTGGGGAAGCCAAAAAGGGTGCGCCAAAACGCACAGATCTAAAATGTCACAAAATCATGAAAGGCACCAAAACAAATTTAAAGTGTTGCAATTGGAGTGTCACTAAGCAGCCTCACACAGATCTAAAAATTGCAAAAACATAGTGCTGTAGCAGCATCAAATGGACATTGATGCAGTGCTGACAAGAACCTGTCCATGACACATCAATCATTCTTTACAGAACAGCAGGACCATCAGCACCATGTTGCTCAAACTGATCATCCTTAGTGGTGTAGCTCTACACTATGAGTTTGAGTAGGAAGCAAATGATCTGTCTCCAGCGGAAAGGCATCAAAGGGATAGGAGAACCCCTAGGATTGCAATCAGGAGATACAATCAGTCTTCATTTGTTCACTTGTTTTAGTTCTGTCAATGAGCAAGCTCTTCTAAACTGTTGCAGTGTAGATCACAGTGTACTCTATGCCCCAGTATTCAACATGTACTTGGTTGATGAAGCAACAGGCTAGATTGCTAGAAGAAGATCTTTCCACAGCAATGGGATGTCAAAGGGATACCATAGGGAAGCAACTGCCCTGTGTTGTCTTGGGTTAACCCTGCACTGGTTCAGGACTCATGGATCAGTACTAGCAAGAGGGCTGCCCACGGCATTTGCACTCACACCAACAGTGAATCAAGTTCTCCAGATGTGTTCTCCTCTTTGTCTTGCAAGACTGTCCTGATGCAAGAGTCAGAGCTCCTGTCAGAGAGGATATCTACATTTATATTGTAGCTATTGGTGAAAAATACCTGCTACTTGGAGAGCAAAGAGTCTGGGGTGCTGCAGATGGGCTGAAACATGGATTACCGACCTCCTCAAACTGTCTGCACAGAACATGTTCTTCAATGGATGGACATGTGACACATAAATAAACAGTGTCTTTGTCTTTGCCCCTGATGGAAAAATCAGGGCTACCACATCGAACTTCCCAGGATCTTGGCACAACAGCACTATTTCTGAGTATGGAGTCTACAGGAAGATTGGGGACATGTATAACTTGCATGAGGCTAAAGTTGTGGTTGATTCAGCATTCAGCATGCTTGGCAAGCCATACTAGTATCTTTTTAGGAGAACACAAAGGGATCCAGATCTCCTGGTCAGCAACAGCAAGAACAACAGCAATGACAATTCTACTGCTAGACTTTGCACGAAATAACGTGTACTGAAGAATTGTTTTAGTAGTAGTAGTAGTAGTAGTAGTAGTAGTAGTAGTAGTAGTAGTAGTAGTAGTAGTAGTATTTAGATTGTATCTAAATTAGGATTGTGAGACTAAAACTAATGAATAAACTGAATTGCTCAAAAGATTCATCACTACACGATCCCTCGTGTTGTGCTGATGCTGATCCTTTGCAATCCTTTTCAATTGCAATATAGTAGAAATATACATCCGCCGAGCAGTACTGATCAAGTGTGTATTCAACTCCATAGTTCTCGGATGGCGTAGGTCTCAGTAGTAATCATACTGAGTGACTTTAGAACAGAACTCACAATCAAATAGTTCTGTTCTGAATTCTATTTCTCCTTCTGAGGAATAGTAAAGAGGAAGTATATCTAAATACATGAGTATATAGTAGTGACGCTTCAGTTTGGCATAGTATACTATACTATATAGTAGTATATCGTATAGTGTGGGCCAAGCAAAAAAAGACGGTTTAAAGTGTACATTAGAAATACTAGATATACATACACGTATATTGATGAATATTCGTCGGATGCCATACTCCCCCACCGCATTTGAAAGCTCTTTGAATTCTCTTTTTAACCATGCAGACCAGAGGACAACTACTACAGTAAAACACAAACGGCAATATGGCATTACAGCAATACAATCTTGATAATGAAAAGAATTCCCATGGTCAACAACCTACCATTTTCAGTCAATACAGCAGCACAACTACACAAGTTTAAACTAATAACAAGTTTCACATGGTCTGTTGAAGCATTAAGACGTTATAAGAAATATACATGACTCCATAATTAGGCGGCGCAAATAAAAGCAATAAGACATATTCATTTTGAATATATTGAATAAAAGCAAAGCAATAAGGAATTTACATGATGAATAAACAAATGATTGCAAGAGTTGGTGAGAATAAAATCAATAAGAAATATATTCTTTATACAACATAAAAGCAATGCAAGTTGGAGTATTCTTAAGCTTTGTTTGAACTTGAACAAAATCTCAAAATAACATGGAATACTGTGTAGAAATAGTACGGAACAACACGAGCTAATGCCTAGTAATACAGCAGTACAGCAAACCAAAATGGCTGTTGATTGATATTTAAAAAGTTTAGATAAATGAAATGTAGTTAAATATAAATGTGACAGTGGGATTCAACAATGGGATTCTTGATCTAAGTGGAATCAGACTCAGAATTAGATGAGGAATTGCTGCTGCTGTTGTTGTGGCAGCGGCCCTTCTTGTTGCAGATTTTTGGACTCAAGTGCTTCATGGCAATTGGTGACAAGGCATCCAAGAGCACCTCCAATTGACTGATATGCTTCCTTCCTTTCCTTCCTAGCTCTAGTAATATCAGCTCCTTTGTGATGAGCAACAACTTGCTCCAAGGCATTCACAATGCCACCCTTTGCAGTGGCAGTATTGTAAGAACACTTTCTGGGGACTCTCTTTGGTGTTGTCAATGGTGATACAGCTCTTGCAGTTGTTGTTGCATTAACAACTGCAACTGCACCAGCTGTGCCATTCCTGTTACCCTGGGTCTCTTCCTGCTGATTAAGTTCTTCTTCTTGTGAATATTCTATTTCTTGCAAAGCTTTGAGTAGTAGAGGCTGCAATGAGTACACAAGGCTTAGTACTGATGCCTGTCGTGTAGGCCAGTACTGAGGATCACTTGTATCCTTCTTCCAAATCAAATTCCTCCTCCCCATCTCCAAAGTTTGCCTTGACACCAATCAAATGCTTCATCTCCTTTGCAAGCTTGATGACAGGAGTTATGCTTGGATTCCCAGTGGTTGGAATTGGTTTCCTGTGGAGGGTCAAGAACTTCCCAATGATGGAATCCTTGTCTCTTCCAGTATTCCAGATCTCTTCATGGCATTGAAAAACTAGTTTCCATTCATATGATCCAATAGGAAGAATCTCCCTCAGGTTTGTCAGCATGGACATGGTCTCCCCAGTAAGACTGTACTAATGACAGGCATCACAACTCCTCCCTCCTCTTTCTTGCACAATTGTTGGTCTTTGAGCCATCACTGCAGCTGGAGCTGGAGCCATGGTGGATTTAGAGGAAAAGGAGCCAGTCAAACTGCCCCTTCTTCTATTTTATGATTGATGTGTAGCACATGTGGGACTTTGTGGTTTTCCTCCTCCCTCTCTCATCAAGCTCCTGCATTATCTCCATCAGAAGAATGCCAATACTCATACTACTAGTACTACTAGTAGTACTATTAAGTAGAGGGCTGCATATGCCAGCCAATCCCATCATGGTCAGCGTACTTGTCCTTTGTTGTTTGGTTTTCCTCCTTGTGTTGCACGTGTTCTGTTCATGCTGAGAGAGGAGGAAGCAGCAAACACCAAGAAGTGGTGCTGCTTCACTTCTTGTTGTTCTTGCTTCTTCTTGTTGTTGTTCTTTTAGTGAAGAAGATCAAAATTTTCAGTTTGGCGTCCAGTGACTTTCTTTCACAGTGCGTCTGCTGAGGAGACTGAAAATATTTAGTCAAAGATTCCAATAGACTATGTATCTTGATACATAAATCCTGGTTGTTGTGGACTCACTACTACAACAACCACCAGAATTTTTATGTATTTCAGTACATAAAATGAGCTGACGGCCCGAAAAAGACACAAATTAATGTTTGCGGGAATGACCCAATCTGTCAACGAAGGGCAATACGACGTGAAAAAGTTACTACTAAAAGTTGTTGGCATTTTGCGCGCGCCAAAAAATCTTGAGTACTTCTACAAGAATTGCCAAAAACCAAAACTGTACCAATGAGATTACTCCATGTACGTACGTACGGTATCTACGTACCGGCCGGTACTCAAACTTCTCTCCTGTAACACATTTTATTTATTCTTGCTAGATTTGATTCAAACGTGGAATTGCGCGCATGGCGAGATCAATTTCACTCACGTGCCAAATCAATTAGAGCGATGGACCGGATTTAAATTCTTCTTGATTTGTTTTCCAATCAGCCAAGCTTTTCTTGCTGAGGCAACACTTACCTGTCATGAGTACGTACAAACAATTCAAGAATCCCATTCATACTAGAGGTATTTTATAATTTCCGTGTGACACAAACGGTTGTTGGCTGTGAACGGACTGATCAACCTTCCTTATCAAGGCGAACAGGGTTCAGTATAGTTCTTATCCAGACGGCGGAGAACTGAATTGACAATTTTGCATCATTTATAAACTGAGTGATCCTGATTTATTCTTCCATTCGTCTCGATATAAAGTGGAACTGCCTTTTCTTCTCGAAAACTGGCCATCAGTACAATGATTCAAGTGACAAAATGTAGAGCAAGAGCCTTTTGTGCCCTACTTTTGTTACGTTCAATCGCTGTGTCCTTGGCCGGTGTCCTCCACGATGGTTTTATCTCTGAGGTCGTCACTAGCACCAAGGCAATGTCGGGAACCTTTTTGCCGAATCCACGAAATGGAGACAAGCCGATGATGATTTTGAACTCCAAGAACGGACAAATCTATGTCTTAGAAAATCCTGACGAATCCCCTGATTCCATCGAAATTATGGATCTTTCCGACGGTTCAAAGCTCTGCAACAATGGCGAGCGGGGCCTGCATACGGTGATTCCATCACCCGAATTCACCAAAAATAGACACGTATTTGCCTTTTTTACCTTATTTCGAGAAGACTGCCTGGAAGATCCCCAGGACGGGCCTCACAACGTTGTGATGCGATTCACAATGGATCCCGAGACGCTAATGCTGGATTACGACGAGGGAGCTCTCATATTTCGAGGTGCGTCCGGAAATGTGATTTGTTTGGTGCAGACAGAGTGATACCTTGCTAATTTTTTAATTTTGTCACGCGTTCACATCTGACAGTCATAACTTTTCCCTGGATTCTGTTCCCCCTGTTTATTATATCGCTTCTACGGCATAGGCCCACCGATGGATGAACGTCTCCACAATGGTGGCGCTATGGCCTTTGGAAACGATGGAAAATTGTACATTACGATGGGAGACGCTGGAAAACGAAAAAATGCCGACCCTCTTGATAATGTCCATGGTTCCATCATTCGACTGAACGAAGACGGAAGCGTCCCCGACGATAATCCATACACAAAAACCTCGGGCTACGAAAACTCATATCGGTGCGCCGATACCGAGGGACGCGTTCCCACCGATGCTCCAAACGATTCTGTGTGTGCCGAAGTCTGGGCCAATGGATTGCGAAACCCCTTTCGAATCGACATGGACCCCAACGTTAAAGACAAAGTCAGGTTCTCATTTGGTGTCGTTGGTGCCCAGCACATGGAAGCATTATATTATGGAGGAACTGATTACAAGGGGACAAACTATGGGTGGCCAAAGTACGAGGGCGTTTGCAGGCCGGGCGATATGGGGGACTGTAACCCACTGGATGATGATCCAACCCTTACCATGCCATTTCACTGGTACGAACACATAAGCTATAACGACGGCGGTTGCATTGGCGGCCAGGCTCATGTTCCGGAGGGTATCTGGCCTTCGCAATTCAAGTATCTCTTTCTTGATTTTATTTTGTTGAAAATATACGCGTTAGAAGAGAATCGACCAGACAAAGCCTGCTGGGAATGTGATCCACCGCTTGCACCAACCCATAATGAAACATTTTACAGATCCATTCAAAAAGAAGGAGACAACATCAATGAGGCCCGTATGGTCGAAATGTGGTTCGGCCCGTATAAAGACACCCAGGCTTTGTATGTTACGAAATACGGAAACCTCGATAACGTCATTCGGATTCGCTACACAGGAATTTTGAACAAGCCGCCGACACCTTCCTTTGATTACGAAATCGACGGAGATGCATCAGTGACTTTTGATGCCAGCAACACAACAGATGCTGAGGACGACCAGCTGACCTACACGTGGGATTTTGGGGACGAGACAGAGGTAGTGGTCGTTGATGAAAAACATGCATCTCATCAATACTCGGAACCTGGAGAATACCAAGTCACACTGGCGGTGACTGACACCTCTGGACAGAAACAGCAGGTCTCGAAGACGGTAAAGATTGGAACGGTCCCCTCGGTGTCAATCATATCTCCCCCTCCAAACGCTACCTTCGGTGTTGGAAAAGTTCTTCGCTTAAAAGGGGAAGCCTTTGACTTTTTGGGAAATCTCATCCCTGACGACAAGCTGACCTGGGAGGTCCGCCAACATCATGCAAATCACTTTCATCCTTTTTTGGATCACACGAGAGGTAATGATTTACGTTTGTATGCGGCACCCGAACCCGAGGATTTTTTTGCAGCAACCAACAGTTTTTTGAAGGTGATCTTGACCGCCGAAGACGAGTATGGGCTCACGGAAACGGTGTCAGTAGATGTTCAACCAAACATCATTATGGTGAACGTTACCACGCAGCCCTCTGGCTTGAAAGTTGTAGTTGATGATTACGACATTGATGCCCCTCAGTTGATCACATCATGGAAAGGTTTCAAGCTACCCGTGTCAGTGGCAGATCAGCCTCCATACATATTTAAAAAATGGTCCGATGACCGAACAGCTCGCACCCGGGTCTTCCCTATCTACCAAAAGGATGGTGACCCCATGCCACAGGTTCGAGCGATCTTCTGTGCCGATCTTGGAACCCAATGCAAAATCAACGAAGACTGCTGCAGCGGCTATTGTAGCGAGGGAGTGAATAATGTATGTGCTCCTGCTTCCATGATGCCATTTCCCGTTTCGGAACCCACTCCTCAAACCTTTTTGCGGCCCACATACGTAGAGGTCCCAGATCCTCCGCCCTCAGACCTGGAAATTGATGTCTTCTCTCCACCTTCAGATAGTAGAATTCCGCCCCTCGAAATCGATCCCAAGCCACATATCGCAGGCGAATCCTCTACTTCAGAAAATTCTGGGATAAGTATTGGTTTGCTCGACAGTGACAGTTCTACGAATCTGGATGACGAAGGAAGTATGTATTCCACTATTACGTGGGTCCTGGCGCTTTTGGTAGTCTTAGTGGGCATGGGATTTGGATGCTGTGTTTGGAAACGTTACACGCAAATCAAAAACAAAGATCATGTAGGGTTAGCCACCAAATGTAAACACCAAAAGCGGTATTACGACTACGAATCGGAAGGAGCCGGATCTAACACAGGTGTTGATGAATATTATGATGACGAAGATATCAAGGTTACTGATACTGGTTCTACKGAAGAAAGCGAAGATCTTTGCAATGAAACAGCCTCTCCATTATCCCAGAGCAGTCAGCTCGACCAAAACAATATTTCTCTTTCGTTCTTGGTTACTGAACACATTACTTCGGGAGTGAACTTTTGCATTGACGATGTAGAAAATCAAGCTAGTGTGGCTATTGGTGCCACGGTACCTCTGGTTGACCCTTCCACCTCTCAATCTTACTTGATGCCACCGCTATCGCCCGCATCGTCTGTTGAAAATTCTATGTCAAACGACTCTTCTGAGATAGAAAAGGGCAACATAGAGACAGGTCAGATGTTGAAATACCTCCAATTTGATGCAGCGTCCACCTTGCAATCATCATTGGTACCCCCTCCCCCCTTACCTGATGCGGATGAACAGTCATTCATGGGCACAGTTCAGTCATCTCCAGCATTATCACCAGCATC